>JBAMIG010000003.1:16375773-16429587 GCA_037177335.1 Kiunga ballochi
CTGCTCAGGTCCGGCCCCGCTCACATTAGCTGAGCAGGAGCTCCAGAGGATTAAGATCACAGAGGTGAGAGGTCAGCATGCTGTCAACAGTGGCGTCATTATTGTTCATACCTCTGTGTTTGAACTGGTTCCTCTTCTTGCTGAGCTCTACATGTGACTCAAAAAGCTTAGTTTACTTGGAGAGTAACTTTTTGCTTCTTTTGCTTGCCTCTTTAGGGTCAGGTTAAACAGGTATGTCGACCAATTATTAATCACTTATATCATTTGTATTATTCAATATTGTGTAGAGAGACAATAAAGACATAAACATATTGACATTGAATTTTAGATAACATCAAATTTGATCCCATTTTTCCTTCAGAGGCTTGAATACAGTTTGTTTGCTGCCCCCTGCAGGTGAAGATGGAAATCAGCGTAGAAAGTAAACACCAGACGCTTCAAGGTCTCGCGTTTCCCCTGCAAGACACAGCTAAAAGAGCTCTACAACAGCTTACACAAAAACGTGTCAACTATGTACAACTGGTGAGCTGGAGAACGTAACATGAATTAAAATGGTCTAAAACACAATGTTCCAGACTCATTATATTGTCATTCCTTGATTAAATCTTCTTTGATTTTTATCTTCCTCTACTCTTACATAAAACTCTTTATAAAACATTTGTTTACAAAAATGTTATCATAAAGTACTCTTGAGGGATTTGTGATCTGGCTTTTTATTTTTGTGTTTCAGAGGCTGGATGTAGAAAAGGAGACAATTGAGCTGGTTCACTCAAACCCAACGGAAACAAGAGATTTGCCCCACAGGGTTCCAAAAGATACCCCTAGATATCACTTCTTTCTTTACAAGCACTCCCACGAAGGAGACTACCTGGAATCTGTTGGTAAGATACTAATCCTTGTATTGTCATAACCCTGTTTTTTACATCTTTAAAAGGCCTCCAGGTCTGCCTCTCCTGGAAACAGCAGTTCAAGAGAATCTCAGATCCTCTTTGTTTAAAAAAAAATCATAGATGTGTTGTGTAAAGTGTAATAAACACACATGTTGCAATGTTATGCAGTTAAAAAAGGACCAAAGTCTATACTCAGCTACTGTGAATGCTTGACCTGGAAGTAGGTTGTTGCTGTAAACTGCCTTTAATAATTGATTATCTGTGATTCTTATAGCTGTATGTTCAGACATAATTTATTCCTTTGATGGTGCATAATGCTTTAGCACCTACATGGCAAACAAAATCGTGCTAACCTTTGCCCTTGCGGTCAAAAACCTATTACCCTTCCAGGCCAAACATCTAATGACCCAGTGACCTCCTTCTCCCTTATATTTATAGACACATGACCTGAACAGGTAACAATACAGCGCCCCATAACAGCAACAAGGTGAATTACAGTCAGTGTTCATTTAAATAGATATTAGAAAGATTTCATCAGGAGGTTGAGAGTGACCTCTTAATTCCTGTGTTGCATTTTGTCATCTGAGGACTAAGAAGGAATCCTGCTATAATTAAAAAACTAATAAAAGAATAATTATACCCTAAAAACCTCTAAATGATTTATATCTATGCAGAGAATTTGTGGATCCACTGATAAATAATATTCTCAGAGGAAAGTTTTTATGTGCTACAGGGGTCGGAAGGTCAAAGATTATGCTAATTAGTGATGGTTTCCGGACTTGGGAGATTTCCTGATGAAATCCATAAGTTTACCAGTTAATCTGTTCACATTAAATCAGTTTATTCTGAGTTTGTTTTTTCTCTCATTGAGCAACTTATTTTTTTTTTCTCTTTTGACTCAAGTCTGGTATTTTTCGTTTTATCGTTTAGCTGTTGCGTAAACATTTACAAGCACGTTAACGTTGTTTTTAAATGACACGAACATCGTTGCATTCTGTGTTTGAACACGCTGAGCAGTTTGTTTTACACATGAGTGGTTCCCTGCTGTTTCTGCAAAGTAACCTGTAGTGACCCTAAATATTATGCAATATAGTGTTTGCAAGTCAATGTAGAAAACAGCTACTCTGTGTAGAGGCACCATGAGCGACTGTTTCATAAGGATTTATAGGCAGAACATTTTGAATTGGATTTTTAATACATTTGATCACATTTTTACTGAAACGACGATCTCAGAGACTGAATATTCAGTACTAGTCAAATGTCTGGACACACTTTTCCATTAAATCGATTGGTAAAGTATATAAAATAACAATTCTTGAAATGCTTTTCTGTTTGCAGTATTCATATACTCCATGCCAGGATACAGCTGCAGCATTAAGGAGCGAATGCTGTATTCCAGCTGCAAGAGTCGACTCCTGGAGGAAGTGGAGAAAGATTACCATTTGGAAATAGCTAAAAAGGTAACAGATGGGTAGATGAGGAGTATGTGAGAGAATACTGCAAAAACAATGTCATGCAACACAGTAGCTGCCACTAAAGACACTGTGATGATGGTGTGTATTTAATTTAATACCATATTCTAAGCATTATAAAGGCTCGAGCCGTAATTTTTTAAACAAAAATGTTCTCCCAGAGCAACTTTCTAGATTTGCAGGGATACATCTGTGCAAATTGTCATTGTTTTTTAACAAATTAATACAATTCTAGCTGCCTGGAGAATCTTTATAACGTGTGGAAACTGTAACTTGTAACAAAGGAAATAGGATAAATCTATAGAGCTGGAAAATGTGGCGTTCGCATTGATCTGACTTGCACTCATTGACACTCAAATCCTGCTTATAGCTTTGGTTTTAACTTGCATAATTTCAAGCTTACTAATAAATGTCAGAGTTATTAACAACCAGTGGAATTTAATGGATTTCAGAGGAATAGTCTGCATTCTCAATGCCTTATTTCATCCATTTACATGACCTGTTTTTCTTGTTATTTTTTGTCTGTATGTAGTTGGAGATTGATGATGGAGATGAACTGACAGAAGAATTTCTGTACGATGAGGTCCACCCTAAGCAGTATGCCCACAAACAGGCTTTTGCAAAGCCCCGGGGCCCTGCAGGAAAAAGGGGACATAAGCGTCTTATTAAGGGAACTGGAGAAGCCATCCAGGACAGCTAGAGGCAGTTTATGGCTTTCCTCCTTTCTTCACTCACAACTTGCTATGCACAGAACAACGAGCACAGTGCTGCCTTTTTTCCTCTGCTCTTCCTGCACTGAAACACTTGCAGTATATAAAAAATGTGTTATTGGTTGAAATGTGATGATAAATGATCTTTAATTAGTTTTTGTTGTAATGATTCAATGACAAATTATAGTAATTCAGGAAAAGCCTCAGACTGCAGTACACACAGACGAATGTGGTTACTATAAACTCATCATATTATTATGTGTTTTCTATCTGCAGTTTACAAAATGATGCAGCAGGACAGACATGTAAAAGCACGTAGAAATGTTTCAGTCCAGCCTCAAAGTACAAGTTTTGTATAACCAACGTTTGTAAGAAATGAACAACATAAAAAGAAATTCTTAATAAAAATGTTGTTTATATGTTTGTTTAAACCATCAGGATACAGTTTAGGCTTTTTTTTTTCTTCTTCAGCATGATAATGAGAGGGATTTGCATGTAGCTGTGTCAGGAGTCCATCTGAAATAATTCACTTTACTGAAAAAATGGTTACAGATTTTAATACTCTGAGTGAAAATTAGCAACAAGTGCAGCATAATGTAAAGCATCGTGATCAAGACTGAATTCCACGACAATTATTTGCCGTGATTCATTCAGAACTAAAGTCCATTTAAAGCTTTGATCACGGTAACCCGCTTCTGCAAAGCACATAAACTTAAAGTTTTATTTTTGTCTGATTTTTGTCTAACCTGATAACCTGAAAAGATTTGCCTCCATAAAACAGGTTAAAGTGATAAAAACAGTCAAATACAAAATCAAACTTATTTTAATTTCACATTGAAAGTGACTTTTATTTTTGTTGAATTAAAGGCTTTTTATGCAACCAATGAAAGTATTGGGACTATAAGAGCATGTGACTGGATACATTTTATAAAGCTAAAACAAATAAAGTTTATTTGCTCTGGGTGAGCAATGTGATTAGGTTTGAAAAGCAGGATCTCGGAGAGGAGGAGGGTTTCCAAAGTAAAAGCAGGGAGTGGCTCATACTATGAATGACAAGGAATTAGCCAAGATCTACTGTGAATCATATAACCAGCAGATTCTAAGAATTGGGAGAAATCTGCACAGAGACAGAGACGAAAACCAGTATAAAAAGATTCTTTCTGTCTGCTAGACAGAACTGCAGTGAGGAAAAACAGATTATCATTAAAGCTATAATATGAGCTGGACAGTCCAAAATATTACCAGCTGAATAAGTCTGTTTGTGAAAGTCCATAAATGTACACATAATTTATTATATGTAGGTTTTTATTGCATTTTGCCGTTTTTGTTACATTTAACCTCTCCAACTGGTAGATGACCCAAACTCAGGTTAACATGAGTTACAGGATTCAGAGAAGAACTTCAGTCTCAGTGGGACATTCCTGGCTAAACGAAATAATTTAAACAAGTACTCCTAATAGACGGCACAGAACTCAACCAAGCTGACCAGAGAGAACTTGAGAGCCTAACCCTATGCTGTCTATGTCCATCATCATCACCTTATTTTGAATCTTTAACCCTGAAAATATTCCCTTTGATGAAGCAAATGAATCCATCCTGCTTTGAAACAACACATCAGGCTGCTAATAGTGTAATTTTCACACTTTACATCCTCTTAGTACCAACATATCATTTAACCATCACAGCATACTTTTTGTTGTTGACCATTGTGATGATCCACAACTATCATTCTGCAGGTGCTGTCCTGCACAAGTCACACCTTAGCCCTGTATGCCCTGCCACCCTTAAAAAGAGTCAGAGCTCAAGGTGTCCTTTGTTTTCACAGTGTAGCATCTTCTGATGCATGGTTCCAGCAATACAATGTCACAAAGTTCAAATCTTTTCTGCTCTCTTTGACATGGAAGAGGAGGTGAGGGGGAATAAATATTGCTATGTTTTTTTTTGTGTGTTTTTAATTAATTGATTTTAACATGTAAAGCACTTTGTGTTGCCCGTGGCAAGAAAAGGGCTTTATAAATAAATAAAGTTTGAAATTTGTACTCCAATGCCCTCCACAGTCCCCAGATCTACATCCCATTGGGATACGGTGGAATGGGAGATGTGAGAGATTCTTATCATGGATTCAATTCAATTCAACTTTATTTGTATCGCATCACTTCACAACAATGTCATGTCAGGATGCTTCACAGATATCAATTTGAGCCAGTTCATGAAAAATAGCCTAGCTAAGAGAAACCAAAAGATTGCATTGAATCTTGACTTCAATCCAATCCAATCAATGGATGATTCCCATGTGGATGCAGTGGAATGGGAGCATCTCTTTATGGAAGTGGTGAAATGGGAATGTTCTCATCGTGGATGAGGTGGATCACCAATGAGATGAAGATCCAGTTTCTCTGCTATAAAGCTGGCATTGTAAACAAAAGCATTGCTTAGATAAACTTTACAGTGAGTAAAAAGGGATGCACTCAACAGACCACATTTTAAAATATATCAATGAAGATATATATTTACTTGACTTATTTAACAGTTCCTTAAGTCTGATGTTTAGCGGAGTTCATGCAGGCTGTAAAACATAATGAACTGCTCACCTTTTAGGATTTAACTGAAGAGATTGACTGGAAATCCTTTGAAGTAATTCACCATCAGTAATGCCTTTATTTCCTTTCCTCAATTATGATAAAGCTGCAGCTTAAATCCACTAAAGACCACAGAACTGAATAAAAGATTAGGCAAAGCTTGTTTATTTATATAGCCCATTTTATGTACAAGACAAAGATGTTTACATAGAAACACTAAAACAATACTGCAGGTAAAGGAAGTGCAAAAAAAAAAAAACCTTAGAAAGAATTTAAAAATAAAAGAAAAAAGAAAAAAAAAGTAGATTTACTGTAAAGGTCTTAAATGTTTGTTAGAGAACATCAGCATCACAAAGACTAAAGCACTCACCTGACAGGTCAGGGATAAAGTTAAAGCAGCGTCATAAAAACATACAAGGAGCACCATTTAATCACATAAACAGAGAAAGTATATGGCACCACCATAAACCTACCAGGAAAATGTTGATTACATTTTTTTCCGATTAACATGATTGTAAACACAGAAACAGCATCTGGCCCAAAGTAATTTGAAGAAAAGTCCAACAACAATGTAATCCTATTAACTAAAGTTTAATCTTTTTTAATTGCAGTGAATTAGAGGTTCTTTCAAAGCTTTCCTGTAAAAGGGCAACTAATTATGCCCTTTTCCACAAACTTTTATGTTTTTTTTCCTTTACGAGCCAGAAAAACATTTGTTAGAAGCATCCAGCAGGGATGGATGAAGGCCACAAGACTTCTTAGAAAATAATCTCATTCCAGGATTCCGGGGAAAAGGTTGAGATTCCACTATTTGGGATCAGCAGGCATTTGTGAATTTGGCAATTCAGCATGTTTGAGTAGCTGTATTGTTCTTAAAAGGTTAAATTAGGTCTAAGTCTCAGAGAGAGAGGGAGAGAGAGAGAGAGAGAGAGGGGGGGGGGGGGAGAGAGACAAACATGTCTTTTTTTAAAAAATATTATTTTCCTGTCTTTTGAAGTCCTTCACTCTGAACAGGATGTACCTCAGATTGAGAATAATTCAGAGAAGTTCAGCATCAACAGTGAAATTTAAAAAAAAATTATATCTAAAATGAAATATGACTATTTACTGTAGATGCAAAATTGTTAAGATAAACAAAAAAAGAAGAAGAAGAAGGCCAAGGCAGAAGTCTCATAGTTAGATTACAAAGGAAGTAAACAAAAGATGCCAGCAAACTCGACTACAACATTTCCAGGACTGGACCAAATTATTAACATGTGGTTTAAGCCCATAATCCAATATAAACATAATCCAATATATTACAAAAGAGATTTAAATACGTGGCACACACATTTGGTGAAATAAAAAATTCCCAGGCCTTACAGATGAGTTAAGCCATTCTTGAGTTAATTGTCAAAACAATAACCTCTTTTCTTTCGCGTAATCCCATTTTAAAGCTCCTAGAAAACCTCTCGCCGTGTTTTTCCAAACAGGATCGAGGGAAATCTATATTACTGGAAATAGCCTGTGTGCATTCCTATTATCTTTAATGTTGAGGCGGTGAATTCCCAGAATGAAGGCACTGTCAGGGCCGCCTGGCGGGGCGGAGTCAAGCCCTGCAATCATTCCTGGAAAGCGAATAGCCAGAAGCAGCCGCGCGGTTCCTGGGAGTGAGCGCGCGGCGTTTCATCAAACCAAGCGGAATCCGCGTGAGACTCCGGAAGAGAGCCCAAAACTTGCCCGAAAATAATGTCAAAGCTCGCCAAGGTAATCCCGAGAATAAACCTTACCTTGCAGACAAACTGGCGCAGTTTTTTTGCGAAGCAGGTAACTCTGCGGAGGCGAAAGTATAGCGGAGAGGGAGTTGATGCAGCCGCCGTGACGTCAGAGCTGCCGGTGCTGCGAAGACTTCTCAGAATAGACTTCTAGGAAACTGTAAATTTTAAAAGCCAAGCCTTTGCGCTCCCTTAACACATTTCCACCCCACTCCGGCGACAGCATACTTCAAGCCGCTGCGGCAGAGCCAGGAACGTTTTACATTAAGCTTTTACATTAAGCTTATAATATTTTATTTTTACCTTTCGCTGTTACTTTTCATGTAAACCAGGGCTTTGGGTTTGTCTATGCGCTGGTTTTAAGGGCACGGTTTTCTTTTTGTTATTTTGTAAAGAAGGAACCGAATCGGATTTCTTCTCAGTGGATTTTTAAAGCATGATTCTTTGTGTACCCGGGTAAGTACTTTTATTTTATTTAGCTATTTTCCCCAAGTGTAGAAAGTAATATCTCAAAAATCAAATTGACCCTTTTTTTTATATATATATATAGCTATATATAGCCTATATGTTGATCATTTTTGTTGGTGTTTAATCACATCCGCAGTTACACTGAAAAACCTTTAATTGTAGGCGATCCGTAGCAAATAGTCCCCTTATGAAGGCACGGCAGGGCAAAAGTAGCTTCTAATTTCCGATTTTAAAATAAAAATGTGTCAATTATATAGAATCATTGATGCAATATATGGTTCTAGCTGGGAAGTGTGGTAAAGACAATAAAAGCAGAACAGAAAACACGTCAATAAAGCAGAGAGAACTGTGTTGTTATTGCAAATAATAAAATGGAGAAGATAAAAAACAGAAACAAAAAAAAGAAGCCTTTTTTCTTGGAAAAAATAATCTGGAATCTCAAAGCTTGCTGTAATCTGCGGTTAGTTCTTTTTTTCCCTCCATGCTGCAGTTTTAAAATGTTTTTTCCCCTAAATTAAACCCAATCTTCCATCATATTTCCAGTCCCAGAGCTCTTCAGCCCACCATTTCATCCACTGAGGCTCCGCGGGGCATGCGGGCAGGAACAGTACCTCCTACCCCTTGCCTTCAAAACACTCCACCAATATGGGACCCCACAAAGGACCTAAGAGCGATTGCAAGCAACTTCTGCCATCTAGAAAACTCAGGTACTATTAAAAACAGAGCCAATTTCAGCTTCAACCTATAAGAACCACTAAACACACATCACTGTCTCTTTGCTCTGAAGGATTTTAATGAAATCTGTAGATTGTTTTGAATAAATATCAGAGCACATAAGGACGGTTCACTAATATTTAGAAATGTGTGTGTGTCTCTGTGTGTGTAGGATGGTACTGGGGAGCTGTAACGGCAGCTCAAGCCCACGCTGCACTTCAAGAAGCATCTGAGGGAGCCTTTTTGGTACGAGACAGTAGCCACCCTCTATATATGCTGACCCTCTCAGTCAGGACAGCTCGTGGACCCACAAGTATACGCATCCAATACAGTGGTGCCCAGTTTTTGTTGGATTCAAGCTCCCCAGCCAGGCCCAGCTTGTCATCTTTCCCCAACATTCCCAGTTTAGTGCAGCACTATATGGGACCAGAAAGGAAAATTGAAGAAGAAAAGATTGCAGCGGAGGTTCCTTCGAAACCTTCTCAGCATGCTCTTCAGGAGTCGTCAGTGGTACTGAAACTAAAGCGGGCCGTTTACAAGCCCCAGAATCTCCCATCTTTACAGCATCTCACCCGCCTCGTCATTAACAGACACACGGACTGCCACGACCAGTTACCACTCCCAAGGCTTCTGCTGCATTACTTACAGGATTATCCCTTCAAGGTATGACGAGGGTCTGCTCCTCCATCCCTAAGACTGAATCTCAGTGCATTTAAAGGAAAAATAAACTGTCAGGCCGGTTCTTTGTGCCGGTGGAGGTCAGTCACAAAAATGTTCACAAAATATGTGGAAATTCATTTAAGACTGACGTGTCTGATTTCAGACTAAAATGATTAAACCGAGAGGAGAAGCATCCCAGTTGACTTGAGAAAAAAAATACGGTACTGTAATCTACACTTAGTTTAAGATGGATGTGAAAATAGTTTCTCTTTAACCTCACTGGTTCTGGATGTACATACTGTCCTTAAATACACTGATTCCATTGAGACATCTTTTATGCCATTTTATTTTTCTAAGCAAAGCATTTTTTGTACCTTTTTACATGTGTACATTTTATTAAAAAACTGGAAAAGACATTTTCACCTTACATCATTTTTCTTATTTATCTGCAATCCTTACCAGTTTTATTAAACAGGACATGGAGAAACAGTCATCATCATTTTCTATCACATGATGACTGGTCTCATGACACTTATTAAATATTTCCACCATGATTTACCTTTGAAACACAAAATTATGCTTGAGCTTTAAGTATTTCAGAGAAGCATTATGTGAGGAAGTAAAGGCTGTGGTGTGTGTGCTTTTGCTCAACAATGCACACAGTCTGTACTCAAGTCAGTGAGTGGACAAGCTAAGGGGAGGATCGTTCATCAGTGGATTCACAGAACTACTGACTACTTCCTGGGATGAGAGAGCAGGGTGGATTCTGAGAGGGAAGCTTCTAAGAAAAGCTTTGGTAATTACCATCAGCTTTGAACCTGCTTTTGTAGCTTTTTGTGCATTTTTTAAAACATTTTAATTGTGAGGCGGGGTGTGACCACAAGCATTACCAGGTTGAAAATCTAATAGGGTCGTGAAAAGGATGCCAGATCGTGAGATTTTAAGGAGATCAAATCAGTGTGAGGGCCTGCTCAGTGGCTCGGCAGGGCTAACTGGGGCTGTAGCGACCTGAGCTAAAGCTAGTGTAATAGGATCTCAGTTTCTCAATCCTGATCCAGCTTGCGGTCCTTGCTTGACTTTTTTTTCTGAAGGATGCTGAATCGTGGCCTGGGGAACAAAAACAAGAAGATGTAGCAGATGCTGATTCTTATCTTGTGCAAAAAAAAAAAGTGAATTAAATTGCACAAACAAATTCTGCAGGAACTGACCAAATGTTGCATGTTAAAAGGATTTATTTATTTATTTATTTTTTACACAGACCTGCCGCTGATGTCGTTTCGTGTCTCCATATACTGCAGCCCTTTCACATTCCCCTCCACCCATTCTCGGATAAGCGGAGGGTGTCTGGGGTCCACTTCCAAGTAGACACGGCTGTTTATCAAGGGGAGGATGCCACAAAACAGATTAAAGATTAATTAACAGGAGGGTCAGATTATAGGCAGTAATGCAGAGATCAGACCAGTGGCCTGTGCCTGGAAGTGTATTCAGTGGAAGCCTTTTCTAAAGCTTAACTCATCAAACAGGCAACGCGATCTGTGTGTTTTTTAGAATGTGCTGTTCTGGCGACAAGCAGTCACCACCGTCGGTAATTAAACCCAGGTGTGTGTGTGTGTGCATGTGTGGGCGGCAGTGGCGTTCCTCACCCGTGATTTGACAGAACATGGAGAGCCAGAGTTAAAATTTTCTTGATCACATTTAGGCCATCTTCTCCTCCATCGAGAGCAGCATGATCTTCAAACCTGATGCAAAATATACCAGTACATTATTTATTTGCATCCATGCAGAATAAAGTGCATTTAATACATTTAGAAAAATTAAACAAGCTTTTTTTGGTTTGCCTTTTAGTTACTTTAACATTTATTTAGGTATTAACATTTGAAAACTATTTAATATTTATAATAACAATAATAATAATACATTTTATTTGGAGGCGCCTTTCTGGGCACTCAAGGACACCTTACAAAATACACATTAAACAGTAAAATATATACATATACAAAGAAGAAGAATAAACAAGAAGTAGTAATGAGAAAAAAAAGAGTAACACTTATACTATCACTATATTCCACATTAAGATTACCAGTCTGATCTGGCAATCTTTTCACACATGTATGTTTATTACTTAAAATATTTAAGCACAGTTAATGATAGTTGTAATCGCTACAAAAATACAACCGGTTTTTAAACCTTACTTTTAAGGTATTTATTCACTGCATTTTGTTTTCTTATTCTTCATTGTAATTTTAAGTTATATGGTTTGAAACCACAAATCAAACGTAATGACTTATGTCGTAAAGCTCAGCATTGGAAAATGAAACAAATACTTCAAGATACATATTAATCCCAAAGTGTTGGTTAAAATATTGTCTGATGATTTTGTGCTGCAAAATAAAAAGCTCCCGCATATTATCCAGCATGTATGGATCACATTACATGGTAAATGGATCAGCTTGCATGTGCACTGGATTATGAGACGCCTTTCATACGTCCAGTCTCCTCACACTTCCACAGATGCATGGTGTGTTTAAGTGTTGGTGGAAAAGTGGGACAACTTGGTCTGAATTGGATTCAAGGGCCACTTTATTCGATCAGTTATTTTAAAGTGGGAAAGAATTGCTTAATCTCCAATAATTTTATAAATACACACACACACACACACACACATATATATATATATATATATATATATATATATATATACATATATATATATATATATACATATATGACTTTTGTTTGAGAACAATTTATGATTTTATTTAGCCATGTTGAAAAGTTTAGTAAGAAGAAAAAGTAAATGTCTCAAGACACATGCAAGTAGATATGAGGTTATTCATAGTAAATCTGTTTTCTTTCTGAGGTTGGGAACGCATTACACCAGTTTTAAATCACTGTATTAACTCTCCTTGCATTTTAAGATAAATTTTAAGCTTCTTTTAGTTGTTCAAAAATGTAATAATGGTCTTAAGCCTTATTATTTGTCAGACCTTCTTTTTAGTAATGAGACGTTGCAGACCCTGATGTCCTCTGTCTTTTTATGTGTGCCTAAGGTCAGAAGTAAAACATGTGGTGAGGCCTCATTCTGTTATTTCGGCGCTCGCCTGTGGAACAGCCTTACAGAGAACCTCAGGGCTGCAGAGACTTGTTGATGTTTTTAAAAATAGGCTCAAGACCTTTAGATTGTACCTGAATTAACTGTATCTTAATTATTATCATTTCATCACAATGTTTAATTAATTTAAGATTAATTTATTTTTTAATTATGTATCATTATCCATTTTTAAGCACTTTTATCACGTTCTGTAGGGATTTAGTTATTTTTGTTTAATTTGTTCTCATTGCTTTTTAAGGATATTTAATTTAGTTTCTTCTCCAGTGTTCTCCTCATGGGGATCCTCCACACTGGGGGTGCTGCCTACATTTCTGGGGTTGGTGGGTTGGTCGTTGCCCTCACCTAGACAGCACAGGGTCTGACACGGCAACCTTATGGACACCGGACTGCCTTGACCTGGATGCTTGATAGACATGGCGGTACTGACTCAGTGTGGATGGATCCCAACAATAATATAGTTTCTTCACATCAACATCAGTATCGAGCCAGGTCTTTTTATTTGTTTTTATTAAATATATTACTAGTTTCAGTTAAAGAAACAGAAGTTATGGAGTCATAATGGGGGTGGGATTGTCTGTCTATGTGTGTGTCACTTCATAAATAAAGTTGGATGTTTGTAAGCTGGCTAGGCTGGATGTATAATAGGTGTGAAGGTTTCCCTGCCACAGACTGTCACTGCTCACATGCACCTAAAATAACAGAATATAACATGTTTTTTTTCTTTTTAAATATAGATGCAGATTTTTAAACCCACACGAGTAATATAAATACTTCTACCAGAAGTAACTAATGCTAATGCTATTAAGCTAAGCGGCTTTAGGTAACTAGACATTACACTCAAAATGCTGTGTACTTCTGGTCACACAAATGTGATCATTTTTTGTTTTCAGTAAAAAAGTATCATCTATTTTTATCATAGATAGTGTCTTCCCAATTAAAGAAAAATGAATAAATAAAACCCTTAAATTCAAAACCCAACTTTATACCAGCACTTAATCAACATACGGAGCTATGAGGAGTTTCACTAATAATTTGTAACCTGAAGGGGTTCATTGTTGGTCCCGTATGGTTATTATATTGTATGCATGCATGGTGATGACAACTGAACAATAAAGCTTGAGTTGAAACATATAAAAGCAGACTTAATATTCCACAGGCACATGAGGGCTGATGCAAACATCATTACATCCACACCTCGCAGTTGTTGCACATGCATGTGCTTAGCCATGGGTTTGCAAACAAGAAATCATAGTACGTTAAATCCCATGTGTGAAATATTAATGCTTGTGAAGTCCATAATGCATGCATATGTTGTGATTTTACTTCTTTACTTCAAATTAATGTGGGGATTTGAACACTCATTTGAGAGTGATAAGAATTATGATTATTGAGTTCGATGTGTCTCCATAATATGAATGATTTGCATAAACTGCATTATTGGACCAAGTAAAGATTTTGTTTCATAGATAACCAAATATCATTGTATAAGAATAAGTATAACCATGAAAATAGGATTTAAGTTACTTTTAAATGCTATAACATACAGTAAAACATGCTGTAAATATGTCACCATCACCTTAATATCTCTGGCTCCAGTGATGCTATATCCTCTGAAAACAGGTATGGAGGATTACTAACCAAAGCTGAAGTGGTGCTACAAAGTCTCTGAATTGCTTCTGCATCTGAAAAACAAAATGAAAATGTAAAACTCTAGGAATTAGTAGGTGTTTGGGTGTGTTGGTCAAAAGGTACAGTATTTGCACAGCTCCTGCATACCTTTCATCACATCGATATGATAAATCTCTAATCTGTCCTGAAGCCCCAACCTGTAAAGGCAAATCCCTTTTTTTCAGTGTCATTATGAACTATGTTGCACAAACATTTCACATTGAAAAAAAAAAACATTTACAGCTTGGATTTTTTCTTTTTTTTTGCGCTCTGGTAAAATTACCTCAGTGCATTCTCTCTGGTTAAATCAACGGCATCCTTACTTTGATCCAAAGCAAATGCTTTAAGCTGGTAAAAGAAAACAAATGCAGAGATTAAAAGCAGCAGTGATCTCAAGGGACATTCCTCCGTCTGTTTTAATGTAAGTTTTATCTGCATCAAGCAGCTGAAGATGCTTACAGCTACATAAATACCATTAACTGATGTTTTTACCATTTTTAACCCACTGATATTTTTTTTTATCATCATTCCATTTACTTAAATGTTAACACTGACTCACCTAAATCTGTGGTCAGCTTAAAGCTATGAATTTATGAATAAGGGACTAAAACATTATGTGCCGTTTCAACAAGCGACAATACACACACTCATCATTTTTATTGTTTACATGTAAACAATAAAAACTAGAAAATGAGGCGTGGGGCATTAAATGTTAATAGCCTCCCAAATATGCCTCTAACTATGTGAGACACTCAAACACATCCGGACAGGTTTGAAAATGAAAGTGGAAAGTGTGTAATACAAGAAACACACACACACGCGCGCACGCACACACGGTCACAATTACAAACCGCAGTTTTAAACAATTAGTAGTAATAACACACCCTGATTTTTGGCTGCATGGGTATCTATGCTGTATTCATCATCCAATTATATTTTATGGTTGTTTATTTTATGGAGAATTGATAACTATCAATCAAAGGTATCAGCATTGCTACACTGCGTAGGAGCCCACAGTGACATATATGATTCATGACATTTCTGAGATATTTGGCATCACTGCGATATAAACTTTCCTGTTGGACAGAATCTGATTCTTGTCTTTTGTCCCTTAATGGACACTAGAAATCAGAAAAGGACACTATAAAGATTGTGGTCATAAATGCTAAATATCTCCAAAAGAATTACTTTTCTTTTGTATTTACATTTTGTTAGAAAGGTACAAATAAAGGTCTTATATGAAAAAATGGGTCGGGTCTAAAGGGGTTAATGACTATACTGTGTTATTATGGTACTGTTTGCTTCATCGGGCTCATTGCAATTTGGTCATGAATTCGATAGATTTTTTTTAATGCCTGCAATGGCTTCTGTTGAATCTTCTCTAATGGTTCTGTGAAACATTTAAACCTGAGGGAACATCTGTGTGGTCTCTTTTCCACCAGTGATGTCGAGCTGTGTCACGCAACCAGCCGCTACAGAGACCGTAAATAACACTGTGGCAATGACCTCAATCTCTGACATCCACCAATGTCTCTGCAGAATTTCCCAGTAATCCCCCCTTTGCTTGCTGACGTACAATATTTTGTTCTGAATGGATTTGATTGACAGTTTGACACAAACCCAACCTGAGGCAAACTCTTCAGCAGACTAAGAGAAATTGCACCAGAACCACATCCCACTTCCAAGCATCTCTGCTGCGATGTTGCACTTATTTCAGTTCCAGAGTTTCTCTGAAGATCTGTGAGCACCAGTTCAACCAATTCCTGCAAAGAAAGACAGTTTAGCATCTAGGTACATGCAAACGATGACTGGTTTTAGCCGCTTTCTAATAAAAAAGCCTCTTTTCTTCCTCTCCAACCTCAGTTTCAGGTCTTGGTATGAACACAGGAGGTCTCATCTTCAGAGTCAGGTCTCTGAAGTCCCACTCCTCAATGATATACTGCACCGGCATTCTGCACATAAAAGTTTGAATATTCTTAGTAAAAGTTTTTTTTTTTTAAAGCATTAAATATATTTATACAGAGATTTAGAGCATAACCTGGAGAGACGCCTGGTACAGAGCTGCCACACCTGTTGGGTTTTTTCCGGGCTGAGAAACTCTGTTAACTTTTCCTGCTCAAGACTCTGTATCTGTGTGAAGATCAGAAAGAGACACTGTTCATGTGGAGAAACGTAAAAAGCTCCAAAGCTTCAGACATCAAGAAATGTAGAATGAGTTGCAACTGACTGTTTTAGCTCCTAGAAGATGAGCGATGATGTACTGGCTTGACAGATCAGGCTCTGTCACACCTGCCTCCTCAAAGCGCCCCCTCCAAAGGTCCACCGCTTCAAGTGCGGTGATCCGGCCCACAGGTAAAGCTGCAAGGCTGCATGTGTGCATGACAAGGAAGCCCCAAATTCCCTAAAAACATGACATTTAACAAAGCTTCCAAAAAACTCTAATAAAAGCTATCTGTGTATATAAATAGTAGTTTTAAAAGGTTGCATAGACTTAATAGTTTTACTGTTATTTGCAATATATTCAAACACATTTTTTAAAATCTATTTT
The DNA here is from genome assembly GCA_037177335.1 of Kiunga ballochi. Taxonomy (NCBI): domain Eukaryota; kingdom Metazoa; phylum Chordata; class Actinopteri; order Atheriniformes; family Pseudomugilidae; genus Kiunga; species Kiunga ballochi. Next base: position 16,392,349 of record JBAMIG010000003.1, read on the forward strand.
CTGAGAACATAAAGAGTCCCCTGTAGCAAAACTAACTAAACTTACATTTGTCCTTAACTAAATAGAGCAAAATTAAGTAAATTGGAGCAGAATTGCCTGCAAAGTTCTCCTGTTGGTATGCAAACATCCAGACTATGATACAAATCACAACAGCACATTTTTCAGAGGATTTTGGGACATTTTCGGAGAACTACACTTTTAGCTGTGTTGCTCGCTTATCGTAAAAGTAGATCTTCAGGTTTCCCTGGAATGTTTTATATATGTCAATTTCTATTAAAATAGAGAACAATGAACCAAATATCCTTTTAAGTGAAAGCTTTGCACATAGATCTGTAAACTTTATAACAACTGATCTGAATAAAACCTTCCAAGAAATAATTGTGACAATAGCAACATTGTCAACATTTATCAGCTTTTATTACTGTGCATCCCTTATTTTTAAAACAATTTTTAATTTCAGGGTCGTTATCAAAGTTTAAACTATTTCAGACCAAGGTGAAATCACCAGACATGTAAAACATCAGGTACAAAACATCTTTCGTCTGCTTAGTTTTACTTTAATTAGCAAATGACTGATAATAAACACTTTAAACTGTCATTTAATATTTAATAATCAACAAAAAATAATTACCTCCTGACACTTAAAAAGATAATTGCTTAAAATAAAGCTAACCAATAATTTTTGTTTAGGATATGAGGAGCTGGACCCCATCTTTCTATTTCATTTATTTGATACAGTTGGTACAAAATAAAAGGAGTTTGGAGAAAATGATGTCTGCTTCTGTGTGCATCACTTTGTAGAATAAAGGGCTGTGACCCTAAAAAAATGAGTAGTGAGTAATAGCATTATGAGTGGAAAGTTTTGTTTATTTAAATGTCGCACACTCCCATATTGCTGCGTTTGTTCTGGCTCATTTGCCTCAATGTGCTCAGAGTACTACTCAGTGTACTATTTCATTTTAACCTTTAAACAAAAGAGTTACCTTTGATCTGCTTCGGTTTCCCAAACAGGATCTATAGCTAACACACAGCGATCTTCTCCACATGGTTTACGCACATCACTCACTTATTATGCAGCTATGCTAGCTGGCTCGTGGCAGCGGGGCATATCTAGCTAATCCTGCAGGTGTACGTTTTTAGTGTCTGTTATAAGACTAAATATACGATAGAAACATGTTTTAATTAAACGTTCTTGAAACAGTTTCTCGATCATGGCGCTGAAAACATTACGCAAACTGTTTCCCACTGCGCTTGAAATTGCGCAGCACTTACTCTCACCAACAGCGCTGCCTTTACGGACTGCAGGAAACATCTAATTTCATCAGCAGCGAGACAGATAGCACGCTTTTACTATGCTCTTCAACGAAGTGTTTGAATCTAAATTGTGTGAAGAAATCGTGGAAAGCAGAAGCTTTAGACCCCTATTACGTATTTAGTTAGTGTATTTTTTCTGTTCTGTCAATTATAGTTTATGCGCTGTCTTATTTAATTGTAAATAACCACAGGTCCCTAAAGGCAACAGTTTTGTTGTCTGCGCTGTCTAGTGCGGATCATGTCGCCTTATTGAAATATTTGATAGAAACAGGACAATGTTTTTGTAAAGGTACTAACAACATAACTGTTAGGTCTCTTTGCAAAGTAGGAACTTAATAAAGGCGTTTCAGATTAAGTCACAATCTTACTTTTTAACGTCAAAACTGCAAGCTAGCATGTGCTGTGATGATAGCTAAACAGGAAAAGAAGTACACAGGCGATCATTTTTATTTGTTTTGATCTATTTCATACAATTAGTTTAACTAATCAGTGTTCAAACCTGTGGTTAAAAAGTCTGTCTGTAGCCATGACACCTCGAATAGAGTGTATATTTTTCAGCGAGTTTCATCCAACCTCGGGTCCCAAGATTACATATCAGGTAAGTTTAGTTTGTTAAAGCAGGGATCAACATCACAATATTATGATAATAATATATATATCACAATAATATGAATGCTTGTAATAAAACAATCTGAACTTTAATATTTGTACTCATATCTATATACATTATGTTTTTTATGATCAGATATGTTTGTGATATTAACAAAATGATTTATTGGCAGATATTGTTCCTTTTTCTCTTGACAGGTCCCAGAAGAGTATATTTCCAGGGAGTTGTTTGACACAGTTCAGGTGTATATCATCACTAAGCCCGAGCTACAAAACAAATTAATTACAGTGTATGTAAACCAGAAATATTTTGTATTCCCTCACACATAGATACACATGTTTCCTTTATAAAAAATGTCTTTGGTTGATGTTTTCTAGGTAACAATGCATTTTTTGTCTGATAAACATCAATTCTTACAATATATTTTCTAGCACTGCCATGGAAAAAAAATTAATCGGCTGTCCCGTGTGCATCGAACACAAAAAGTACAGCCGAAATGCCCTCCTATTTAATCTCGGCTTTGTATGTGACGCTCAGACAAACACATGTGCCCTTGAGCCACTTGTCAAGAAGCTGTCTGGATATCTTACCACTCTGGAGGTAATGAATATATATATATTAGTCATGTTTTTGTGACCTGCTTTCTATGTTTATGAGGCAAATGATCGGCTTTGGGTTGCAGCTGGAGAGTGGCTTTATTTCCAACGAAGAAAGCAAGCAGAAACTTCTACCCATCATGTCAACTTTGTTAGAGGAACTTAATGCGACGGGAGCATGCACCTTACCGATAGGTACCAATCCTTTTTTATTACTTTATGCATTCCAGTTTATTTAGTTGTGCTCGAGAAATTTTAATCTGAAAGCTTTTGCAGAACGTTGGTACATAATAAACAAAAGAAAAAAAGGAATATAGTAGAGGAAGTGAAACAATGGCAAACAATGGGCACTTGCTTGATTGACCCATTTCCACTCTTATTTATTTTTACAATATTAATAGATATGAGGTTTCCTTGTTTTTAGTATTGCAGATATGCACTTCTTGATAAGAAGAAGCTGACTTCCTAAAGGTTTTTTTTGCACTATTTTACGTTTTGTAATAAAAGCTTAACTTTTTCTGTTGTTTCTAAACTATTTCTATAAGGACTACCTTTATGCAACTACTAAAATCCATTTTCACAAGAGTGAAAGTCCCAACAATCCCCTAACCCAGAGCATGACATGCTCATAGAAAAGGTAAAGAACTCTGGAGATACTTCTCAGACTGTTGTCTTCTTGCTTGAAAATCATAAACCACACAAAAGAAACATTTATTTTCCTTATTTAGGAAGGTTTTGATAGCCTGACATTTAAAGGGTGGTTGCAAGATGACCCGCATTGGTGGGAGGGCTCGCACACATCAATATTTGTTGTCTTGTGGGTTGTTTAGTCAGCCACAAATCCCTCTGCGTACCAAGGCTTCTAGGGTAAAAGGTATCTAGTCAAACATCTCACTAAATGATTAATGGGAACGATGATCAGAAGCACACCTGTAAATCTTCAGCATTAAGAGTTAAAAAGAAGAGATTTAAAGTCCTGCAGTGACTCAGACCGAATTGGTCTGGTTTTATTCATAATCAGTACAGAAATAGTGTGACGTGTGTCATTTAGCTGACGTTATACTAATCTGATTTAAAGACTTTACAAGAACTAGAAGTTTTGCTTTATCTCTCCACCCCCCCCCCTCTCTCTCTCTCTCTCTCTTTTTTGCCCTGATATGCAAGCATTACAACTGCAAGTACTTTGCAAATCTGGTCTTACACACAAGCAAAGCGCTGACAACACGTTTAATGAAGTGCATGTTTAAAAAAAAAATATGTCTATGAATACAAAACCATAGAGTTTATTATTTTCTGGGGCCCGAACCCAAAAATAGTTGAGTCGCGTGGTCTCTATTTTACCCAGCTTTTGACCAGACGAAACCTATTTCTCCGAAACGCTTAGTTATTAATCGCTTCTAAGAAGTGATTCTTTGGTTTTAACTTGCTTGAAATCTGGATTACAAGCTGAGTAGCTGCAGCAGGGCAAATGTCACACTTTTTCAGCTTTTATTTATTTGTGGTATTTGTTTTAGATGAATCCAACACCATCCACCTTAAACTGATCGAGCTTCGAAAAGACCCCCCAATTGTTCAGGAGTATGATGTGCCGGTGTTTGTTCAGTGCAAAGAGCGTTTTATCAAATCTCAGTGGGATCTCACCACACAACAGGTAAGACCTGTTATCATCAAGTGTGGGTGTTGTTATCGAGATTCTCTAGGATGAGATATAAGCTACAATTCCCAGAAATAATGGTAGGATGTTAAGTGATAAGTGTTTCCATGTAGTGATGAATGCTCATTTAACATTTCCATGATTTATATTCAGGAGAATGTGCAGTTTATCTGTGTGATATAGTGTTATTGCTTTAATGTTTGCACATTTACTGTCTATAGTTCTTATCAATATATGTAACCAGCTTAGAGCAAGCTGTTGATCCTCTACTGCATTTTGTGTTTTGCAGATTTTGCCTTACATTGATGGTTTTAGGCACATCCAAAAAATCTCGGCCGAAGCAGATGTTGAACTCAATCTTGTGCGCATCGCTGTACAAAATCTTTTGTAAGTACATTTAATATAAGCTAGCATACATCACAGGGGGTTGACCCTCATTTATACACTACCCTTGTTCTTATTTGTGGTTTGCACCAGTTTTTGCCAACTTTGTTATAAATTGAATTATTAAAAAAGATCAATATTTTGATTTAATTGTTTTTTTTCACAGATATTATGGGGTTGTGACTTTGGTCTCCATCTTCCAGGTACTGAACTACATTAGCATTTTACAATGGTTTTGACAGCTTTGCTTTAAAATGTAGTCATTATACTTTGGGTAATTGTTTTGGGGTTTATTTTGGCGGTTGCCATATACTTTCTTTCCTTTCCCCTTTTTAGTACTCTAATGTGTACTGCACAACTCCCAAAGTTCAGAGCCTCATCGATGATAAGTCTATTCAGGAGGAATGCCTCAACTATGTCACTAAGCAGGGTGAGACATGGTCATGATTTAGTGCAAAGTATTTATTTATTTAGTTGTATTTATTGCAGTGGGTTTTTTTTTCTGGTTGCTTTCTTAGGTCAGAAGCACGCCAGCCTGAGAGATGTGTTTCAGCTGTACTGTGGTCTGAGTCCAGGAACAACAGTTCGAGACCTTTGCTCCCGCTATTCACAACAACTTCAAAGAATTGATGAGAGGCCAGCTTTGTACACCTCTTGAATTCCTAAAAGGACTTTACTGTTCTTGGAAAGTCGGGTCAGAATGACACTGGCATATTTGTGTGTCACGTGTTTTTCTCTACAGAAGGTTGATCCAGTTTGGACTGATGAAGTCTCTCATTCGACGGCTGCAGAAGTATCCCGTAAAGGTCATTCGCGATGAAAGAAGCAGGCCTCCTCGGCTCTACACCGGCTGTCACAGTTATGATGAGATCTGCTGCAAAACAGGCAGGTTTAAGAGCTTTCTCTGATTGACAGAAGTAATTGTTTATGGGGAAAAGATGTGTCTCTATTATGATTATTTTATAGGAATCAGTTACCAGGAGCTGGATGAACGCCTGGAAAATGACCCTAATATTGTTATCTGCTGGAAGTGATGCTCAATGAAGCCATCGACCTGTGGGTACTGGAACGCCTAAACCGGGGGTTGGCACAATGCTCTGGTTGTAGAAACTGTTGTGAGTTTGCTTGTTGCATCAAACCTGACTCAGATCAATGGATAATTAGCAGACTTTGATGTCTAGCTCTGCACTCTGGTGTTGTACGCCTGGCCTAAACCAAAGATGCCTTATGTGAGAGACAGTTTCCTAAAGAAACATTAAAATGAGGTTATGTTTTGTAATGTAATAATTTTTACTTTAACTTGTAATTAGGATTTGTGAATAATATCTGTTTCAGTAAAGTTATAAATATCAACCTTTTTAATATATGAATAAACACAAGATTATAACAGTGTAACAGTCTGGTTTAATTCATTTGCAAATCACTACTTATTCCACTGATGTTATGTTAGAAAAAAAGGTCTCTTTACTGTTTTTTTTTTTCATTTTCAATCCATTTTTATTTGTAGAAACCATCCAAACTAGTATGATTCCTTATACAAAGCAAACTTTGACAGAATAGTCTTTCTTTTCTTTAGAAATAGAAACACATCCTTTATTGCACTAAAGCCTTTTGGCAGTTGCCAGTCATTATACAGCATAGTTTGGTAGAATGTACCATTTATTTATTTTTTACCACATATGAATCACTCCTTTACTTTGGTACCAAAGATATTAAGTATATTTACTAATTATGATTAGTCTGATATATATAATATATATATATATATATATAACTGTAGATAATTTGGCGTAAAGCATCGGCAGATGTGCTCAGTGTTTTATTTACTTAGCAATGGAACATCCAATCACAACAGAGCAAACGCCTTGGTGATCAGTCCTTTTACATGGAGCTCTACCGCCCCTCTGTGGCGAACATTGCTTACTGCACTCTGCCCGTATATGATTGTTTGGCGGTCACCATGGTAACCAGCTAAAATTGCCACCGAAACTCTTTCGAGAAAGTTTCTTGAAGTGATTGTGATGCAAGTAAATCTTATAGAGTATTATACTTTAGCAAAATGAATACGTCGATTATTTTGTATTTTGAAGCAGAAGGGATTGTTCAAGATCTGCAAACCTTTTCCCTCAAAGAGGTCGGCTCAGAGAGGTAAGATTATTGGGCTAAAGTTAGCTTTAGTCAGGGCTTCTGCTAACATAAACTGAGAGAAAAAGAAAAACTGCAAAATGTTTTACCCAAAAGATTTTTTAATTCATTTTTGACCATTCAACGCCAAGAGAGTTATTAACAGTTTGTTAAATATGGCACGACTGCAAATAAGTTTTATGAAAAAATATTCAGATTGCTATTAATCTGCTACTTAAGTATGTATTAGTTTATGTTTTTTTTTCCTAAATCTGCTAAATTTACGTTTTATGTTTTAATTTTAAGTGGTCTTTCTTATTTTCTAATATTTGTCCTACCTAAATTCAGGCTGTCTATGTATTGTTTAAAAGAGAACTTCTTGAGCAGTCTGCATGATTGTAGCAATGTGTTCCTTTGCTGTGATTTGACTTTATTCTGCTCTGTGTGTTGACAGATGGTTCAGACAACATGAATATATAGAGAAACTCAACATGCAAGCAATAATGAATGCATCTGCCATGCAAGATGAGTTTGTCAAAGAGCTCCTGGTGTCATTCGGAAAGGTGACCACCACCCCTGTACAAATATTACATCTGTAAAAGTAAACTGCAACATTAAGAGGCTCTGCAAGTATTCCCTAAGATGAGTGATATCCTCTTCTCTGTAGGTGCCTGTACTCGTCCATGAGATGATCCTTGTGGAGATATGGAAGCAGAAAGTCTTTCCCATCTTATGTCAGCTGCAGGACTTCAATCCCAAAGAAACATTTTGCCTTTATATGGTGGTGAGTGAAAAATTAGATGTGAAATAATGATCAATTATTTCAATATCTTTGCTTTTGTTTTTTTCTTCCTTTCATAGATCTACCATGAAGCCACAATCATAAACCTGCTTGAGACAATAATGTTCCATAAGGTCAGTAAACAGTCACGTAGTCGTCCTTAATAATACTGATAATCATTTACAGCTTATTTCAAAAGTGTTTTGACACAAACTTCTTTTGAGATATTGTTGTTAATTCAGTTTTATGTGTTTCGTGCTTGTTTTTCCAGGATTCATGTGAGGCTGCTGGTGACTCTCTTCTTGACTTAGTCGATTACTGCCACCGTAAACTCACCCTGCTGGCTAGTGATGTAACCAAGGAATGTGGTTCCACTTATGATCCTCGCAACGTGAAACCCTCCATGGAGGTAAAACCCAGCTGCTGCTCTGTTTTTTGTGTGAACCTTTCTCTGCACTGTTGCACTCTTTTGCCCAGCGTACCAAATAGCAGCTTTTTGTGTCCCTTGAAGGAGCTGCAGATGCACTGTGCTGCTCTGGAATTTGAAATCTCCCTGAAAACTCTGTCCGTGCTGCGTTACATCACAGATCACACTGACAGGTACTGCATATGTGAAGTCATTTCCTTTTATATTTAACTCACAGTTGTCCAGACTTAAATGAATATTTTCAGCAGTGCACTGCCTTGATTTATATATTCATTCATCTGTTTTCTTTCTTTTCAGTATCAGCATCATTAGTCGTATGCTCTGCACACACAACTTGCCTTGTGTACTGGTTCAGCTAATAAACTCCTGCCCCTGGAGTCGCTACAGACAAGGCATGTCACACTACTTGCATGTATAACATGCCGCTCACTGGATGTTTTAAAGCAGCTGAAAAAGCACCTGTTTGAAAAACTTTTATCCAATGTGTTTTCCCATTTAAGGAGAGATACAGAAGTACATCAATGGTAAATGGCAGAACATTCCTGTTGAAGACCACTTAAAGATGACTAAACTGGACGGTCAAGTGTGGCTTGCTCTTTACAACCTGCTACTGAGGAAAGACTGCCAACAAAAATATGACTTCAACAGCTTTAACAAGAATCAGCTTCTTAAGGTTAAAACATTGAACGTAGAGACATTTTTTGCAGTAATTGCTTTGTGCTGCAGGTGTTGGAGTCATCCATAGTCTAACTTCATTACAGGTTGTGTCAAATCCTCCTGTATCCATGTGGCGTGCACATATCCAGCTGATGTTTAGGGAGTGTGTAAAAGCAGGGTTATTGTCCCGTAACATTGTATCTGGTCTCATTCACAGTTAAAGCGGAGATTCAGTTTCCAAAGATAGTTTTGACTAAGGCATTTCCTTCCATTATATGCTCCCCATCCTCTTCCTCTTGCATGAATTATATAACCAGGGAACCCTGAGCATCTTCTCCCCCTCCTTTACTCTGTGTGTAACTTATGTTTTTCACACCTCTTCTCCGGCTGCTGCTTTGTTCATGTGCCACAGCTCAATGGGTTTTTGACTGAAGTGCTGATGGATCAGTTACCAAACTTGCTGGAACTTCAACGTTTCCTGGCTCATCTAGCTGTAACCGACCCGCCCCCTCCAAAAACATTACTAATCTTGGAACAGGTGCGGTCACTTTTGCAAATGTGCATTCATTTCTACTTCTTTGCATTTACCCTCAGCGTTTCTTATGCTTAGATCCCAGAAATATGGAACAACATTGTCAAGGAGAATTCTGGGAAGTGGAAGGCAATAGCTAAGCATCAAGTCAAAGAAACATTCAGCCACTCCAAGAGTGACCTAAAACAAATGGCTCAGAGGTACTGCTAAAATAAGACAGGTGTGGGAAGGGGCGTGCAAACAAGTAAGTCATCCACTGACACCTTAAAAACAATTGCTTTGACCAGGCTGACACAGACATACAACCTGGATGTGTTGGATAGTTTACTTCCTGAGAAACCAAAGTGTGGATCCTGTGGTAAAGAAGCTTCAAAGAGGTGTTCTCGTTGTCAGGTGGAATGGTACTGTCACAGGTAATAAGTCCAGCAGCACCACAGGTTTTCTAGTATCTTAACTCTCACATATGTCACAAGCTTCCTACCCTAAAAAGGAATCTTGAATGTTACATCATTTATTTACACAGACAGATTGTATACAGATGGTAATGTGTAATATGTACCTGCTCATGTACAAAATAATGCTAAAACCTTGTCTTTTTTTCTTTTAAATAGAGAATGTCAAGTGAAACACTGGCCTAAACACAAGCAGGTCTGCCAGCCCACATCTACAGCTACTTAGATCCAGAGGAGTGTGCACGTTGCTGAGAGGAAGACTGGAAAACAGGCTGAAGGGAGAGACAAAAATAAAATAAACATTATGCATTTGTGTGTTGCAGAAACATTTGTAATGAACTGTGGTGTAAAACAAAAACAGTATGATGCTCCATTAAAATAAAGAGCAAAGTCCGTAATATGACATAACACACTATAATATAGTTATATCTAGCCTATTTGTGTCATGTTTTACTTGTTCATCCTATTAGATAGGAGATTTTCTTCATGACTCAAGCAAGGAGTTTTTGTTTTCATTTCCTTTAAGAGTTTCTAGAGATTGTCTTGTTTTTTATGTTGTAATGCAGCATTAAATAAACCCATTTTAACAACAAGCCTGGAGTTTCTGTTTGTAGCAAAGCAGTTAAAAAACATGGAGGTGTTTTCAAACTGTAAATCTTTCTGAGTTACATTTTCTGTGGTTAATAGTTTCCACAAGGCATCTTCTCAGGCTTTAAACAAAAAGCTGTGAAAAGCTGGAAAAAATTATGAATTTATATGAGTATAACTGTGTAAATAAAGCCCACAGTGTCTGAAGGGGAGGGGGCTTTGTCCGCCCACCCAGCTGCGCTCCAGACTCAAGACATTCAGGCCGGATGTCGATAAGGCTTGGTCTCATCTTTCGCTCTCGCTTTTTCATGTTATATTCCGCTTCCTCCAGTAAACACAGCACAGTTATATTGATGCGTGGTGCGTTTAGGTGACGCTGTCACCGTCATGTCGCCGTCGCTTGGGTCTCGCGCTGCTTCTGAAGCAACAATGCGGTGATGGTCGCTTTATTTCCAGAGATGTAGCTGAAGCTGCTCATCTCCGGGACTTTCAGACATTTCTGCGGAAAGTTTTTCTCCTCGGATGGAAGAAGTTCCGACACAAAGCGGCCGCAGCTGGGCGGGTTTTCTCCCTGTTCTGGTAAGTTCACTAAAACTCTTTATTATAACAAGTTTCTATGGATAATGCTGAGCTTCGCCATGTCGCCTTTATGGGTTAGGAAGGGAATTATTTCATACAAATTTGATAAAAACCCCAATTTAAAACATTTAAATAGGCTAGTTCAATGCCACGTCCTGCTGTAATTTTGTTATTTTACATTTGGTGTTATAAAAGGCAAACAGACCAATGTAAACTACAGCTTGTAGCCTATTTAAATTATACTTTATAAGATAATATTAAGAGCAAATAGGCCTAAATACATGAGAGGAAACAAACATGCAGTTGGCCTTTTTACCTTTATTTCAATAAACTCCTATGTGATTATTATTATTAGCAGATCAGCCTATCTCATTTGTTAGACATGAAACTTGTAGCCTGGTTTTAAACCTTGTATTATGTTTAAAATGTGAAGATGTTTCCCTCTAGTTTCTTTTTTGTTTGTTCAAATCAAACTTTATTCATTCATTCTCATCATATTTTAATCTTTAACTTAAGGTGTCTATTTAATGTGTTATTTAGGACTTTTAATTCTTGTTTTATCTTTTTAACTCCTTTAAATAACAAAGATGCATTAAGGATCATCTCCATATTCTATATTTATTTAGAATAAATGATCTCATCCCATAATATTAACTTGTAGCATGTAATTCCCTTGTTATATACTGGGACATTAAGGGTTAATATTTCCAGATTTGTGTCTTTACATGCCAAAAAGAGGAGTCCACTTTTTCACTACAAATATTGGTGCTTAAATATTCTCCATATTTATGTTTTTTGTTATTTTTTTTAGCAATGATAAAGGAAGTCTGGCTTTGAGCAGCACAATGTCTTGGGGAGAGTTCATTGAGCTCCGTGACTTGACTCCGGGCAGGGAGCAAACAGAGCCGACAGGCAAACATTCACCATGTTCACCTCCACGTCTGGAAAGAACTAATGCCCTCAGGATCAGCCCGGGAAAGGTCCCAGACCTCCTGAGCCGGGTGGGTATCATCAGAGTCCTCAGCTGTACTGAGGACCCCCACCTCACAGAGGGGAAAGGAGAGGGTCACAGCTTCCAGCCCTGCAGTCATGCTCAGCCCACGTGGTGTGACTTGTGTGGAGACTTCATCTGGGGCCTTTACAAGCAGAGCCTGCGGTGTGTCAGTGAGTTGGCTCCTGTATGTTGTTTGTGCATCTGAGTGTGTGCATGGGTGGGTTGTGCATGATCAGATATGAGAACAACATTTTGAGGAAGGGGAAAAACACTGCCTCTGATTTAACTGCAATTTGAACCAATCTCAGCCGCTTAACCTAAACAAAAGTGTAAATGTCTCGTGTTTTTATCTTTTTAGTTTAAGGCAGATTGTATCTAACACCATAACTGTTTCTGTGGTTTTGGCGGTTAAGACATCATGCCTCAACGTCAACAGTAGGCCCTTTTCTTTTTTCACTTCACTGCATTTTTATGTGCAATTGCCTAAAACCTCTTTTTAATCAACTTAAAATGTCATAAATAAGCTGGGATTTAAATTGAAAATTAGGCATTAACAGCACGGTGGGACAGTGGTTAGTTATACGGCCTCACAACAAAAAGGTTGCTGGTTTGTGTTTCGGCTGGAGAAGGTTTGAACAGTGATCTTTCTGTGCTGGGTTTGCGTGTTCTCCCTGGGTTCTCTCCAGTACTCCAGCTTCCTCCCACCCACAAGATATGCAGATATGCTATGGTTAAATGAATCACCTATTTTATGTAAGTCGCTTTGAATCAATGTGTCTTCCAAACTGTTGAATAGAAAAAATAATTTTTATTGTAATATTAACATGTAACTAATGTAAGATCTTAGTAAGATTGTATGACAAAACCGATTATATTAGTCGTCAAAGATTGTCTGACTTCTGTGCACAACTTTGCTGCATGTCCTTCCCATCTCTGTGCATACTTCCCTGTCTCTTTCTCACTGCTGAAGGATAAAGGACACCACTGTCTTCCAAATTAATCACAAATTTTGATTAAATTGAATGAAAACAGAGATTAATTGACAGCGACTGTGTTGACATTTGGTGGGCAAATGGTTAACTGGTGACACTTCCTTTTTTTTCCCTGTACTTTAACATGTGCAGTTTGTGTCCAAACCCAGTGACTGTCTTAATTTTCAGACTGCAGATTCACATGCCACTACCGCTGCCGTGCCCTGATTCAGCTGGACTGCAGCTGGGAAGGAAGCGCTGCAGCTGACCACATAAGTGTTGTGGAGCACGCCATAGAAACAGACACCAACGTGGTAAGAGCCTTTGCTAACAGTGGTTTATTTAGCATTCTTGTGTACATGCAGTCCTGTCACAATCAGAAGATGTGGTATTAACTTTAACCCTTTTAGCACAGTTGGGTCACCTGTGACAGAGCGGACCATAACTTCTCGCTACTTTATGCAATTTTTTATCATGCAAACTTCCCCTGTTTAATGAAAATATCATTATTATAGTGCTAAAAAGTTCCCTTATGTTTTAGGGAACAATATAATATCTTCACAGTTTTTACTTGCTGCAGTGGCTAAAAGTTGCAAGCCTCTGTCCCCTCTGCTTTTAAAATTTGTGCACAGCATCACAACAAAGAGCGTTTAGTAACAACTTGATAAAAGGAAGTAAAGAGATTCAAAGGGGAAGTTTGCTTTTAGGCAACATAACTATGGAGGTTTTAGCTTTTGTATTCTTCTCCAATTGAGCTTATGTTTTTCAAAAGGTGTTTACATTTTATCCAGCAATCTGACTTATATTAGATGGAAATTAACACATAATATCAAATATTAGTTTCCATAATTGGTAGTTAATATAGCATTGATTTTTCTTGTTGTGTTATGTTTTCTCAGGTAATAACTGTGCATAAGCATAAGCTCACACTAGGAGGCACCAATATACTTTCTTTTAAAACGTATCTGTATACACACATTGACCATCCTATTAAGTGTTTCAGTTTAACACAAATATATAATCAGCCAATTATTGTTGTATTATTGGCATAATTGTTGGTGCCCGACAGGCTGGTGGAGATTTTCAGAAACTGCTCATCTACTGGGAGAAAGTCGTCCGGATAAAAATGTCTGGTTGATATCAAAGAAGTAAATGGGGAGATTGGTTATGTGATTATAAAGTAAATTAAAAAATACACTCTTTTTAGCCAGATAGAAAACTATCTAAACCCAAAACAAGGTAAAATTTTGGTTAGAGCAGCAGATGACAACACAATGCTGTTCCTGCCGACCAAGAAACAGGAAATTGACGCGTCACAAAAGTAGGCAAAAAAAAGGTCTTAATTTTAAGTGCAACATTTGCATAAACATGAATACATGGATCTGACCTGCCTTGTATCAACAGCTCAGGTTGGTAGTGGTGGTTTCGTGGTGTGAGTTTATTTTCTTTCTTTTTTTTTTATCAGCTTAGGCAGATATCAAGGACCATTCTTTTGGTTATCACAGCCTCGGGGTGGGCAGTGAGTTGGGTTTAAGGATGAACACTTTGAAAAGAGTGTTTCATGTTTTGTTATGTGGGATCAATATTAGTAATATAGAAATTCCCATATGAGTACTAATAAGGTGTCAACAATGAGAATTACTGTAGTAATGTGTGCATCAGCTAAAAATCTCCATATTTGCTTTGATATGTTCATTCTATTTACTATGGAAGTTAAATTGACAATGTTTACATTTAGTTAGGCACTAAATAGATGCGCTAATGTCAGGTTTATTTTGACTGAGTTGAAAATGTTACCTTAGGAGATGACTTGCCTTTTTTGCTAACAGAGAACTTGACTTCCTCATTGAAATAAACACATAAATTAGCATTTGCTTTGCTATGTATATATGGGAATCTGATCTTGTTAGTTCTAAATGGGGCTTGGAATCGACATTCTGGAGATGTTAGGAAATCATTTTACAAGCATGATATTGTTATCGACTATTATGATGATAGTGAACTGAACCTCTACCGCTTTGACTTTTCTGTTTAACCCACGTCTAATGAGTCACCTTTTTCTCTGAAAGTTTTCTCTTACGCAAATAAAAAGCACCACTTTAATTGTCACTTACTGAACAAGCGGGGACTGTTTATGTTCTTTGGGCCATCAGCTTTGGAGTGGGTTGTGTATTGTGGGTTCATAAACTGCACTTTGAATAGAGTGACCTGTGTTTTGTCAACATCATGTAGATGTGGCATCAATAGTTGCGATGGGGGAGACTACCTCTTACTTAGGTCACCTGGGCTTTAAAATAATGCTGTTAGGACATACCACATTTATTTAGAATGGATGTGTGCTGGATTAAATTTACTTGGGAAGTTTATTGTTTATTGTAGAAAATACATTGAAACACCGACTGCTTTCCAGTATAACAAGCCTGAAACCAGTAAGACCGGACAAATGATCAGTTGTTAGACAAACAGCAGCATAAGCATGTGTGCATTTATCTTTATGAAACACAAGATAGGTGTACTAATTCTCATTTAATTTAGTTATTCAGTTTATTTCAGATAAATAAGAGCCCCTCCTTTCATTTATTGGCTTATTTATTTGTTAATTGTGCTGAGCTGGCCAAAGTTATCATCATTGTTTGTCACTGAGTTACTAAATAACTAAATGTAACTCACACAGTTTAAAAATTAGTTTTAAATGTTGTGTTTTTATGTTTTTTGTTCACATTTGTTGGACATATAAACTCATGTTACCCGTGTTGACCAATTGTCACGTGACATTCCATCCCGCCATGAGGAGGAAGGAAGTATCATCATCATCAGTAGCGCGGGGAGGGTGGACTCAGCGTCCAATCGCGAGCAGCTGCGTTGGTTTGTGTATTTCCAAACTCCGCTCAACGGCCATGGGAGGAGCCCCGGCTGGGGGAAGGAAGCGCGGCCGGCAGGGCGGGGACCTGCATACATCCTGTTTCACACACAGTGGAAACGTGGCCGGTAGTTTGAGAAGAGAGAGAGAGAGAAAAAAGGAAAGGCTGGTGAGATAGTGTCTACCGGTCTCGAGATAATACAGTACAGTTTATCCTCCGCGAGACAGGTTAGCTTAGCAGACTGTTGTCGTTTGTTAGCGATACATTTAATCGTCTCAAGTTCAGCTTTTGATACTCGACTAGCACTTTTAGGGAGTAGTTTGATATTAAAGATGGAAAACAAGACTAGCAGTTCGGAAAAGACTCCCTCCTTTGAGAAAACCTGGGGCAGCTCCACCAGCAGCGGCTACAGCAGCGAGGAAGACTCCAACTCCGAGTTTGAGCAGTATTTCACCGCCCGGACTTCTTTCTTCCCCAAAAGCAGAAAAAATAACGTCAGTGTTGACTTAAGGAAGGTGAGCAGGATAGAAAAAAAAAGATTTTTAAAACAACTAAATTTAGCATAAAAGGGAAGTGAGTCTGTGGGCACTATAGGGAAGCTGCGCTCGTGTTTCATGTACTTTTTTACTTAATGTCATTTTATCTGGTTGAAAATAAACACAAATAATTAATAGGAATAAATACAGAGGTGTACATAAATACCTGTTCCACTTGGTGTGAAGCTGCTTTTAGAGGGAATTAGATTTTCTTCATGAGGACCCCAGCCAGTATGATGCTTGCAAAACAAGCTGCTGGTTTCAGGGTGGAGTTGTACTCCATCCAGATTTATTCTTTTTAATTAACCAGTCTCAAGCTGTGCACACCAACTGGGAGGAATGCATATAACTGTTATCGCTTGTTCACACACAAATGCCACTTTCATTATGAGAACAGATTTGCTAATAAACTGATATTGAGATGTGAACCAAACCAAAAAGTGGTGTTGCAATGCTCAGTCCTACACCCACCATTCAGGTTTTTTCATACTAATATCTCAGGAACAGATGACTCATGTAATGTTTTGGGTTTGTCCATTTCCTTATCTTTTAGTCACACAAGCCCACAGGAGTTTCAGATTACTGTGGAACAGATGATGTTTGCTGTATTACCACCCCCCTTTGTTTCCTTTAAGCTTTATATTGCTGGTACATCATACACACATTTCTCTGTGGTATCCTTATGTTCTGCATGTTTCTGTAACATTTTGGAAAGCTTCACTTCATATCCACATATTAATTAAAAACAGCAGATCTGCTATTCATTAAAATGTCTATTGATCCCTTTCTGCTTGATGTTGTTTAATATGATTATTGCCATTTCATTCAGTCGCTTTCATTTAACTCTTTATTTGGAGACATCTGCTATGTCGGGGTTGCTTTCATGCAAATCTTTTTCCTATATTTGGACTCTAGAAACTATTGGCTTCTTTTTATGAAAACTAGCAGGTGTATAGCATAATAAACAAACAGATGCTGGGTGATTAATTGAGTTGTTAGAGGCAGAACCAACCCAAATGAATCAAACGGTAAGCCAGAAGCCAAAAATGCATGATTGAAAAATGACTGTAAGGATGCGGTTGATGAGGCAGCTGACTTCACAGGATGTGTCTGTAAAACAAGGGATAGCTTTGTCCCTTCCACTTGTGAGTCTCAAGGGGGTGGTGGCTATTTTTACATGAATACCAAACAGAGGAATGCAATGCAGAGCTGCTGGGTGCAGTCATTGCTAACAGCTGCAAGTTGCACAAACCCTGCTCCCCTCTTCCTCATTTTCCCTCCTCCTCCTGCCCTCCTATACTGAGGAAATGCACAAAGCTGACATCAGCGTGTTTGCACTTTCTACATTGAGTCTGGTACGACCAGTTCTCACCAATAAAAGTAATGAAGCAAGCTGTTGGTAATTCACTTCGTTAAATAAACGATTTGGTGAATGGATTTGTTAAAATCCCGTAGAATAAAGTAAAGTTGGATATGTTTGCCTACTAAATTAAAACTTTAAAAATTGGTAATATATATTAAACAAGCACTTCTCAGATCAGAAAGTCACACGGATTGTTTGCTTTAACGTTATGTTTAGTCTCGGATGTGTTTTAGTGGAGAACACTGACATCTGCTGCTCTAACAGCGTAACTTTCTCCTCCAGGATGAACAAAGTGAAAATGGAAAGCAGGAGTTAACAACTGCAGATATTCAGCAGCGGGTGAAGGAGTACAACGCTCAGATCAACAGCAATCTGTTCATGAACATGGTTTGTCACGATGTTTTGTCATGCACCCATCCATCACAGTTAGGATTTACTTCCTATTTCTATTGATGTGTTTTTGCTTTCTTTACAGAATAAGGATGGATCCTATACTGGCTTCATAAAAGTGCAATTCAAGCTGGCACGACCCGTGTCGGTTCCAACTCCAAAGAAAGGTCAAGTTTCAGGCGGGAAGAAGTCCAGCGGAGTGAAGCGTCGCACCTCCTTCTACCTGCCAAAGGATGCATCCAAGCATTTACACATAAGCTCGCGTACTTCTGCTCGTGAGGTCATCGAGGCTTTGCTGAAAAAGTTCACCGTCGTGGACAATCCTGGCAAGTTTGCACTGTTTGAGCGCAGTGAACGTCATGACCAAGGTATGTCTATTTTTATTCTTTCTTACCTATGACTTCATAATGCGGCTTTGTTGAGTGTATTAATAAATGTCTACGTCCTTCAGTTTATGTGCGCAAGCTGTCTGACGATGAACGCCCGCTCTGTCTGCGTCTGTGTGCTGGGCCTAATGAGAAAGTCCTCAGCTTTGTGCTCAAAGAGAATGAAACTGGGGAAGTCAATGTGAGTACAAAGTCTTGTAAAAAGATGTTATTTAGCTTGAATTTTGGAAAAAATAAATAAATACAGCTGTTTCTTCCCCCTCATTTGTAGTGGCACGCCTTTTCCATGCCCGAATTGAAGAATTTCCTGCGCATTCTGCAGCGTGAAGAAGAGGAACACGTGAAGCAAATAATGCAGCGGTATTCTCTGGCTCGCCGTAAGATGCAGGAGGCTCTGTCGGGCTCGACCCCTGGCTGAAAGGACTCCGCGCTGAGGGTTCAACGTGCATCTCTCGGCTAGATAATTATTACTGGTCATCGCTGCATGTAAAGATCCCAGAGAATATGCATCGGAAAACATCTCTTTAATGATAAAGAGAGTGAGCTTGGGCGCAAGAAAATAAGAGAGAGCTAGCGCGAATGTGCGTGTGAAATGATGCGAGAGATGAGAAGTGCCTTACACCTGGAGAGTCTGATGTGCCTGAGAGGAGAGAATGAGTTGGGAGAAATGGAGACTGGCAGACGAGTCGGTGGTTATGTCCTTGCTTAATGGGTGGCGTGTGATTATCCTGTACATCAGCTGTGTCACATAAACTTAAAGAAATTCATTCCATACATTTGGGTTTTGCCAAACGGTGCTTAAATGTGCATTTTGTTAGTTTGGCAGTTTTTTTCTTTCCAAAATGAAAAATAACCCGTTTAAAAATAGCATTTTACTTTGGTTAAAGTGTTTTTTCATCTTAATATCTTTCCCAAAGCTACATTTCCACATTGTATTTGTGGTAGAAAGTCTTTTTGTTGCTGAAAGGTATTTGGATTTTAACCTGACCCTGACTCAGAAGTCTGCCATGTCCACTCTACACCCCTGATGGGTCCAACTCTTTACTTCACTGTCACTTTTGTGGGTATGACTGATGTATGGACATTTGTATGCAGTTATGAATGTCTGAAAGAGCCATGGCCAAAATCACTCTGGTGGACCAGAGTTGTGAATGAATATTGCTTTAGTTGTGTTGAACTGGAAGCTGTTTATCATTCCTTATCTTTGTTTTTCTGCCTTTAAACTTTGTTTGTCTTTTTAAAACTGTTTTTACTTTTCCTGTTTTAAGGCTTGTTCACATTCTGCAAGAACAAAAAATATTCATTTTATCAAAGTAAGATTTTTTTTTTTAAAAGAAAGCAGAAACCTTAAACAGTCTTTCTGCATTAATTTCTCCCACTTTAACATTTCTGATCCGTTAGGGATTGAATGTTAAACAAGCTCCCAGCAGCTACTTTTAAACCATTTCTACAAGATAAAAATGGCTTCATTCCTGGTAGACAGCATATTTCTCTGTTCTTGTTCCATATGCACAGGCCTTCTATGCACATATTTAAATGTAGCAATATTAGGAATATGGAAATAGATATTCATACTGTTAAGTAAAGAATTTTCCAACTCACTCCTGTTTTTTTTCCTACTTCAGAGAAATACTGCGAAGAGTTTATGTATTTTATTGCTAAATTATAAAATATTTTGGTTTTGTTGCATTGTCAGGGATCTATTTAGAGTAACAAACTATGTCACATAAGATTACATAATAGAAATTTAGATTTGTTCAGTGAAAAGCAGATAATGGGGGAAATTAATTTGTTTTAAAATGTGTAGTTTTCGGTTTTATACTTAAAGAAGACTTTTTTTTTTTAGTTTTACAACAATAAATACATTTTTAAAAGTAACTGAGGATGTTAGTACGGTGATAATGAAGAGAATTTGCACTATGAGATGTTTGTTTTTTAACATAAAAAAATAAACCCACCTTTTTTAAGCTGTAGCATCCAGAGATCAGCTGATCCCTTCATCCTTACGCGGAGCTGCGGACCAAAACAGCTATCGCTAGCTTAAATGGTAGAAGTTATGAATGGACATGTCGATTTAGTACAACACAATAAGGTAGGGTATGCCAGATGTTATTTTTTGTCTGCATTACGCTAGCTTCTCGTGTGTGAATAGTCAACATGTTAAATAAGATGTCATTTAGTTACTACAGCTAACCTGCGTCAGTGGCTGAAGCTAACATGCTAACTCACGTTCATGCAGGTACCGTTAGCAAATCGGTGCATGCATGCTTTCCTCTACTTAAAAAGTATACTTAATTGAGACATACAATTGACAGCAGGGATCAAATAATACACAATTGCAATATGCGATTGATAAATCACCTCGTTTAGTTTGAGTTCGCTTTTTGCATGGCCCTTTTTGGCTAGCAATTGGTCACGCTAGCAATAAATGTATTTCAGAAAACATCTCACTGACTTTTTGAGCTATTTCTTATTCATTCACACAGTTTGTGGTTCAAAAAGCAGTTTTGAGTTTGACATGTTTACAACTTCCGTTTATTTGAATTAATAGAAACGTCCCCTCTTCATTAAATCCACTATATTTTATAGCTGCTTACGCCAGAGCACTTTGACCCAACTCAAGTGAATTTGCTTTCCAGCTGCCAGCAGAGTCCAACCAGCAATTTTGATTCTGATTGGAAATATTTACTTTTCAGGTCCTGCCCTTGTGAGGATATGAATGCTTTCAGGCCACCAAGAAGGCTGGAAGCTTGAGTTGCACTTTAATTATGACTTGTCTCTGAGAATGGGTGGAAGTGGATCCAAAGCTAAAGGTGTGTGGCCTTTCTCAGGCAGTGGAGGCGATTCGGGTAATGATGGAAACGAACAGTCTTTGGCCCGGCTCAAAGGTTCAAGGAATGCAGCACCATTTGTTTTCACAAGGAGGAGGTAATAACTGCTTAATTTAAAAGGGTAAAGAGTTTGGCCACCCAAATAAGTTATGACAGGTATGCTTAGTGCTGTCTACTTCTTTTCTCTGTTATCTGTTTAAAAGACTTGTTTGCTCATTACAAAATGCATTACACATGAACTTGTGTTAATGAAAAATATGGCTTAATATGTTTGGTTTTCTGACTCGAACCCAGTCTGGTTTTGATGTTCCCTTACTATTTTGGCAGCTCTTTGTACTACGACGAGGACGGTGATCTCGCCCATGAATTCTACGAGGAGACGGTGGTAACCAAAAACGGCAGAAAAAAGTCCAAGTTGAAAAGGATCCAAAAGAATCTGATCCCACAGGTAAGCTGGAAACACGCTGTTGTGATGATGCTTGATGTTTCATCGGAACTATCTGACTATTTTTCTTTTCTTTTTTTTGTCGCCTCAGGGAATTGTGAAGCTTGACCATCCCTGCATTCATGTAGATTTCCCCATCATCCTTTGCGAGGTGTGAGAAGTTACAGCACTGATCTCTGAGGATGTGTTGTCACAGCACCTCTCACGGCAAAGTCTCAACCCAGTCAGAGGGATTGTGGTTAAGACTACAAATATGGTCTCGAGGAGTAACCGGGGAAGTTCAAACATGTCATGATAAATTGCTATTTGGACAGAAACTACATATTTGAATTTCACTGTGTCGGAGAAATCACCAAAATGTCACTGAAGTAGTGTTGCTCTCCCCAGCTGATATGTACGCATACATGGAGTTTATGTTTTATATCTGTTTGTTATGAAAGGATCTATGACTTTAGGGAGATGTAGCGTGTTAGACTGTGTTTCTTCGTCCATGTTCACGTTTTTGTTTAATTTGGGTGAATGTGTGAGCGATGGGGGGGTAACAGGGTACTTAGTATGGTGAATTGTATGGATTGTAAAGTGTATTGTACATATAGTCATGCTCTGTATTGTCATGTCTGAGTGTGGTTTGTTTACTGGAGCTCAGACCTGCACTAGTAAACCTAAAACACTGTAAATACTTCAGATTTTGTAGTTGGAAATACTTGAATAAATAGTTTATTGAGCTGAATCTGGAGTCAAAATCCTGTTTTTCCCAATCTAACACAAATTAATATTGTATTTTACTCAGACATGTAGCATTTCTGTGAAAAATAAAATGAGATGAGGCTTGTTGCCCGTTTAAATGAAGGAGGAAGGTTTTGCTCATTTTACTGGGTTCATTAAAATAACTTACATTATTTGTAGCTTATTCCACGTTGATGTCATCCGAGGTGTGGCAGCTCGTATTTTAAATCTGAAAAGTGCTTCACATAAATGCTGTGTTTCAGCATATATATTTTTATTTAAAGTGTTTTGGATTTTTTTTTTTTACAATGGAAACCGCTTGTAATATCTCTCCTCCTGAAGTGAAGGGTGCAGCCTGGGATAACAACACAAATGTGGTCAAGCATCTGATGCCTCCAGTTTCCTCTTCAGTTTTTCTTTTTATTTCTGTCTTTCTAAACTATATAATAAGTTGGCTTTTGTTAAAATGACTAAAACCTGTATGTATTATTAGGTAATACACAGATAAATATTGACAGTTAAACGCTTTGTGCAGATACTGTGTTTCGCCTCTAGGTGGCAGCAGAAAGCTGTACCGCAAATGGGATCAGGGATGATTTTTGTAACGTTAATTTTATCACCACATTAATCCTTTTTATTTTCTTCTTTTCTCAATATAATTATGTAAAGTCAGATTTTTTCAATAGTACAAACATAATAGATGTATCATAATGTACAAAGTCATTGGCGGAAGTTGTGAACAGCGGTTGTTCCAGATGTGACGGTATCTAACTTTAATGTAAACAAATCTCTGTTTGTGATCTGTGTGTTCCCACAATCTCTGGGTAGGGCTTCCTTCGCAGGCCCTCGCTGGGGTCTGTAATTGTGTGGAATGTGGCTGGGTGTGTTTTTTTGGGCCAGAGGTCAGGCACTTTCATGTGTTTTTCCTCCACTGGCGTTTGAAGTTTTACCAGAGGTTTGTTCTGTATTAAACGGATGAGCTATAAAAATGTATGAGCCTCTTAAACGTGACAGTGTGAAGCACCATTTTGATCAGTGGAATGTGTTCCCTAATGCATACAACGTGTTTAAAGAGGAAACGCTGTCCATGTGAAAGTGTTTGAGAGACACAATCATCCTGAGTTATCAGCAGCCTTGAAAAGGCACTAAAGCACGCTTTGAATTATAAACAGTTTAACATGCATATAGTTTTCTCATGAGTGTGTAAACAGCAGTAGGTAAAAGCAAAGAAGCAGTCTTCTGCACACTGATGGAGGATGTTATATTTTACCATCTATACAAGTGATCAAACAATGAGTGATAGTGTGCAAAAAAAAAAAATCCTCAGAAAATGTGAAATTCTGTGAAGGTCACATTTACTTGTCCAAATCTTAAGGACTGTACCCAGGATGATTCTGAAGCACCGTCATTTTTCGTCATTATCTATTAAGTGGTTCGGTCAAAAAGTCATAAAACAGTGGCAGGGTGTGTTTCCAGTTTCCTTCCCATTGTTTTCACTTCCTGACAATCTTTGACTCCTGCTGATGTAACATTCAGAAGGTAGAGGTCAAAGGGAAGAAAAGGCTAGAAGGAAACCAAAGTATGGCTTCATTCCCTTCCCTCCTACTCTGTTCACATGGCTGCTCGTGTTCAAGATTTTCCTGAAAACAGCAGAGGAAAAAAAAACAAAACAGCAGGAAACTGATGACATGGTGAGGTGAGTCAGCATTGCTCAGAGGATAAACCAGCTTTGACACAGGAAAACAGCATTTTTCCAGGTCCCACTTCATGCTAATCATGTGATCATACATCTTTCTGCAAAGAAAGATCAAATGCAACAGCACTTTTCACTTGTGGCCAGCAATTTGAACAACAATTTTATTAGACTGAAGCACCTTTTGCAGTCTTTCACATGCAGATGTCTTCCTCAGACAATAAAATCCTGCTTTATTTATTTAGGAAAAGATAGCATCTTTGGAAACTTCCACCTTCCTCTTTTCATTCACATATCTGCTGGAGTTGGCAAAATGACAGCATATGGTACTTGGCTACTTCAGTGAGTCATTGCCGGTGGCTATCATCACACGCCTGCAGGCAGCAGGGACATCTGCATGCCAGATGCCCTGAATGTCTCACGTCTGAAGTGTGGAAAATACATTAAAATACTTTACCTAAAAAGCAACACAACAGTGCAAAAGTGCTTAAATGAGACTAAAAACCTGTGTTTCTTTAAACAAAAATTCATCCGTTATAAAGGATTGTGATTTATATAAATGATTTAACTTTTTTTTGTAGATAAGCATTATAATACTGTTGAGGTGACATCACATCTTAACCACTGGTGGAGTGGTCCTTTACTAACACTAATACTAATGTGCTTTCTGCTCTCCGATATTCACTTGATTTTTACATGTTCTTAATACATGAGACAGTTTTATTAAGATTTGTTTGTACAGTTTTATTTATTTATGCACAAATTTTAGTTTACCCAGAAATAAATGCAGGGTATACTCGTGTCGATGTATTTTTGTTATGTTTCCACTGTTTTTACTGGAAGAATGAAAAAATAAAAGCTGATTTTACTTTTGTATGTTTTATTTATTAGCTAGAGCGTCTGTCTTTTGAATTGCAAAGTAACTATAGTCATATGAATGGAGTGAAAACTGTTTTAAAGAACATTTTTAAGGGTCCAGCAGTTCTAAGGATGATTAAATTTTCCAGCCTTGGTTGTTGAATTTGTCATTTTTCATGTGAAAGCTTTTACAGGGGTGTGTGTGTGTGTGTGTGTGTTTATTAATATTACAAAACATTGGCTATTTAATTTTATATGACAATAAAATAGTTACTATTTCTGCTGAGGCAAAGAGAGTGCAAAGCAGAATTTCCACCACATAAAAATCTTAATCTTTAAATATGGAGAGTTTCAAAGTTTATTGCAAGTCGCACAGGGGAAGTTTGAGCAGTTTAAGGGCAGGTGCATAAAGTGAAAATGAGGAAATATTATATTAGCTATATATCACCTTTTGATGCACCTTTTTATGCATATGTGCATGCGTGTGTGTTTGTGCGTGTTACTCCTTTGAATGAATATTTGATTTCCCGAAATGTAAAAAAAAATGTCAAAAATTTTCTCTTTAATGTCAAATTGAAAACTTTTTCCTACAAAGCAATGTCAGTTAAATAATACATTTGCAACACAATATTAGTGATTGCATACATATACACTCCCTTTAAAGTTACTATTTAGTAGATGCACCTCTAGCCGCAATCACAGCACAGTCTGATCGCCCCCTCAGCAGCCCCTGCAGCAGCTCTTGCTGCTGAGGGGTGATCCTGCTGAGTTGTAGGCTGCTGATTAGATAGTTGTTCTCACACTGTTTCAGGACCTGCATACAAACACAGACTACAAGACACGGTGCACAAATAACCAACATTATGTACTTGTCTGAAAATGCAGTAAACAGTCATGGAATACACGAGGCGTTGTCAACACATTAATTGATCAAATCAGACTGGGTTGTGGGTTGAGTGGAAAACTACTCAACTGATCTATAAGTCAAGATCTCAACTACTTGTGTGTGAGCAGCAGTGAAAAAGTACTGCAAGATTGACCTTGAATGATCCACATAAGTATTTTATGAAACATTAGCATGCTACGAAACAAATGTGCTTAAAAAAAAACACAACATATCCTCAAAATCTTTCACCTGACTTATACTTTATAATAACTTCCTCTCTAATTTGCATGAAGTGCTCTTTTGTCTTCACATTTTAGTGGTTGGCAGGAATACTGATTAAGCTGGGAACGGACCTTCCAGACAGTTTTTTTTACTACAGTTATTTGGGACAAAGTCACTCCATTCAGGTGATCCAATATGTGCAGAAATACTCAGTTAAGTTAATCTTTGTTGAATTATGTAAATCACTTTGAAGGAGATTGTATATTTATGCAATCACTAATTTTATGTTACATATTTGTATTTAATTGTAGAAATAGGTTTTCAATTAGACATTAAAGAGAGTTAAATATTTTTTTACAATGATTTACAAAAGCAATAAAAGAGCAAAAAACATCTCATCTTAATATTTTGTCAAGCACTGTATCTGTACATTTGTGGGTAGCCCAGGGACAGATTGGTGACCTGTCCAGGGTGTTCCCTCCCACATTCATTCACTCATTTTCTATGCGGCTTTATCCAATTCAGGGTAGTGCCTCGCCTGCTAAAGGCTGGGATAGGCTCCAGGACGACCCCCCTGACCCTGAATTGAATTGAGCGGTATAGAAGATGAATGAATGGTATGTGGGTGTTTCTGTATGATATTAACCCTTTAAAAACTAAACTAAAAAATGTTTTGTTTTAGGAAAATGATTATATCTCTGCTAGTACAAGGTACATTTGGATATGTTTAATGTCATTTAAATGGGAACACTAGTGAGATTTAATACAATAGGCTATGTAAAATACATCACATGTGGAGGAAAAGAAGCAAATTTGGGGTTTTTGGGGCTCTAATCATACTTCATTCAGGAAGAATTTAGCTAGTTAATACACACTTTCAATATACAGCTGTCAAACTAATATAACATGAAAATCAGTGGTAATATATATGAAGGCTATTTTTGGGACGAGGCACACCGGCCTGCTGTGACCCTGTGTGGATCTTGACATTGCTCCTTACAGTGTATCATTTGATGGAGCGAACTTGTTGGAATGACCCATTCCGTGCTGAAGCGGGGAAACTACACCGATATTTAAAAAGACCTCGCTAAATTATCCAAATCGCGTTTCTTTCATATAACACTTTAATCCGTGGAAGCACTAAGGGTTTACGTAGAGGATACACGACAGTCTGGACTCGCTGACAGAGTTTTTAGGATGTCCGGTGAGTTTCGTCGGTCCTCCTCCCCCCAGCTTTCCATCCTGAATGGAACATCCTGAAAGTTTGGCATTCAGATTTGCAACTGACAACATTGCTGGGGGTAAGTTCACTTCTCCCCACTGTGCTGACCGTGAGAAGACCGGGAGCTTTAACGGCACGGTCTACATGTTTATATAAGTTTTATCCAGTCGTAATTTTCTCACAATGAAGCATTATTTGTTTTGAAGAAACGCTAAACCGCGGCTGAAGTTGCTGGCTTTTTTTTTTCCTTCTTTTTTTTTGGGAATGCTTCCCCAGTCAGCCAATAAAGGTAAGTTAATCTGTCTGTAAAGAAAATTAAGTTTACCAACTTTATCTTTGCTTATATATTTATTCATGTATTAATGTATAAATTAGAACAAAACGTATTTGTATTTAAGGAGTTTAAACCAGGAGTCTGTTATGTGTTTATTCCTTATCAATTCAATGCTTAATGCCTAGCTGTGAATGCAAAATAAATCAATGGATGCTTTTCACAATAAATATTTTTTTTATTATTTTATTATTCATTACTAAATTTTAACAGTGTTACAAATCTGCATCCCAATTGAATTTTATTCCATTGTCAATACACTTTTTTAGATAATACAGAAAGCCTCATATGACCATACATAGCCTACAACTTAGCAGCGTTATAAAAATGTATGACTTACGTGGCCTTAAAAGCTGTCATTTAGAAAGTCCGGACAGACTAAATGCTTTTCTTTCAGAAATGGTCATTCTATGAATGCACTGCATGGACTGTAAATGAGTCTCAGAAAAACTCCATTTTAACCTCCTCTTACTTTCAGGGAAGAGCGTGACCGTCTTTTCTGTCAATCCACATCTGAAGACATGCTGTGCTGGACTCTCTTTGACTGGAGAGGACTTCTGCTGATTGTTCTGCTGTGGGACAACCTCTGCGCTTTGGGGTTGAAACCCACAAGATGGCCACTGTATTCACAAAAGCCTTTGCTCCTTGCTTGGAACATCCCGACACAAGAATGCGGTCCAAGGCATGGGGTTTCTTTCCAGCTGGACCAGTTCGACATTGTAGCCTCACCGAATGAAGGTTTTGTCAAACAGAATCTGACTATGTTCTACAAGGACCGCTTGGGTTTGTACCCCTACATTGAACCAGATGAAACCTCCGTGAATGGGGGGCTGCCACAGGTAGCTAGTCTTACACGGCATCAAGAAAAAATGTCTGAAGGTGTTGAGAAGTATATACGTGACCGAGAGGCTATAGGTTTAGCAGTTATTGACTGGGAGGAGTGGCGCCCCATCTGGATACGTAACTGGGGAACCAAATATGTCTACCGCAAACATTCACAGGAGTTGGTACGTCAGAAGAACCCAATGTGGCCTCCAGAACAGGTGGCCAAAGTGGCCCAGCAGGAGTTTGAGATGTCCGCTAAGAAGTTCATGCTGGAGACACTGAGGCACGCTAAACACCTGAGGCCCAACCAGCTGTGGGGGTTCTACCTGTTCCCCGACTGCTACAACCATGACTACATGCGCTCTCTAGATAGCTACACAGGTCGCTGTCCTGATGTGGAGGTGGTGCGCAACAATCAGCTGGAGTGGCTGTGGACTGAGAGCACTGCCCTCTTCCCCTCCATTTACATGGGCACCACGCTGCGCTCCTCACCATTTGGGCGGCAGTTTGTACGATACCGAGTGGAGGAGGGAATGCGTTTGGCTTCATCAGGCGACGGGTTGGCACGTCCTGTCTTTGTGTACACCCAGCCCACTTACACCAACTCCCTAATGCAGCTGACAGAGGTGATGCTTTGCCAACAGTACCACGTTTGGGTCTCATTATACTTATTTCTACAGTCTTTTTAACCAAAGAGTTTGAGGATAAACTAACATAATGTGCTTTTGTTTCTCGCCACATGCAGTGACCTATTTTTTTTTTTTCTTCAGCAAATATTTGTCTGTCACTGCGTGTTTCACACTCATTTGATGCTACATGGCTAAAGCTTTGTACTTTTCCTTATCGGTAGTCACAGTCTCTTCCTGTTCTGGTAGCAGTCGGGGTTTTAATGCCTTTCATTTGTGTAGAGTTAACAGGATGGGACTAGGTCAAGTTGAAAGTATGGCTAATCACCCCAAAGACGGGAGAATTAACAAATAAAAGCTGGTGTTAAACTTTGCAGAAGCTACCCACAGTCTAACCCCATTTCACAGTTTAGTAAAAGTTTTCTTTTTATATATTTGACCTGTAAATGTAACAACTGAAACATGTTTTTACAGACTGATCTGGTGTCCAGCATTGGGGAGAGTGTGGCTTTGGGAGCAGCTGGAATTATCCTGTGGGGAGATGCAACATATGCAACTAACAGAGTAAGCACCCACAAGCTAATTATGGAAACAAACTCATCAGTCACTCAGACGTATCTTAAAAGTGTGCTTTAAAAAAAAAAAGAAGAGTTTTAACCTTCTTTTCTTGACTCACATGTGAAGTCATTTGACACTCGGGGCTCCAGTTGAATTAGCGATGTCATTTCAGTCACATGTTCTTCAGATACACAGAAGATATTTGTTGGAAAGACTTTACGTGTCATCTAAGCTGTTTGGTGCGTTCTTATTTTCTGACTGTAGAATAAGAGAATTACTACTATTAAAATATATTACAATAAAAGAATAAATCAAGCTTTTAGCAAAGGTAACCCCTTTCAGTGTGTTGTCAGATTAAAGGACATATTGACCCAGGATATTCTGTCATCAGGACTCTTTCTGCTGCAGCCTATGTGCACTGGGTGGGTGATAGATGTGAAAAACAATGTGCACTGTGAACATGTTTGGATCAATTGAAGTTGCTGTGTGTGTCGTGCACATCGGAGCTCATTCTGCAGGAGTTTTATGTAAAAACCAGAGATGCAGCACCTCCCTGCAGGATCGTGCGGGGGTGTGTGCTGAGGTATGAATGCGTTTGCTTGTCTTTAAAACACAGCCACTGCGAATCAACTGGTAAATAAGTTATATTTGTCAGATTTACTGCTTTGTTTTGTCTAACTGGTGCAACCGGTCATTTGCTCTCCCCTCCTCTCTCTGCCTTGTTGAGCTGCAGATAGGAATAAGTGTGAGGACTATTTATAAAAAAAACATCCATCATCTTGAATTTTTTGAAGAAACTAATTTTACAGAAGAAATAGAAAATTCAATGGAGCCAGTAAATAATCCTGCCAGAGATGCATATCTTTATGGAGAACTCAATAACTGCTGCGTGTTGCACAGTAACTATTAAATATAACGTCTTACAAAGAGCTGATTTGTACCTTTTACATGCTAGTACATATCATCTACCCATAACATATCTGCTTGCGTAATATTGAGAAGAGTGTTTTTGTACCTCCTGAAGGAGCTGGGACTAGTCAGGGTGCAGATGAAGAACATCCAGGATGTTTTTAATGGTCTGGTTCTAGCACATAAGCTGATATGGGTGCTGTGGTTTGTGGGGTGGGGTCTTTGTGGATTGGACTTGCTTCCCACAGGAAAGGCTGGCAGCATAGGGGAGTGTTGTCATGCTGTGCTAATTTGCAGAAATGTGTAGGTAAACGTGCTGCAGCATGCAGCCATCGTTCAAACACATGCCTCTAAGACCTTTTTTTTCATGAGGTCTGAATCCTGTAGTTTCCCCTTTGTTCCCGTCTCTTATCTGGAGACTTTGTGTGCTTAAAGGCTAAGTTGTTGGCACAGGAGCTGGTAAAAACTGCAGTTCAGTGTTCAGCGTGTGAGCAGTAAATTGTTTTCCTCTCCGGTGTTTGTGGAACTCAATTGCTCCGTCTGTAAACATGTTCCTTTTGATGGATGCTATTTCTGTAAAAATATGTCTTGCAATTTATTTTTTTCTTTCTCCAGAAACAGTGGATGGGCATCAATACTAACAGAAATAAGCTATTCTTAAGGTGTGGCTGTCTGGTTTGGTCAGGAATCGTGCTGTACATCGAGCATCACTTTTTTAAAAGTCAGTTTATTGTGTGTAGGGAGATGCATGTGTATTTCACTTCTAAATATAATTAAAATAGGAACATTATATTAGATTTGTCATTTGAAAGCAAAATAAAATCTTAAATTGTAAAAAAGATAGCGGTAGACTTAATTTATATGGGAAAAGTATTCATTTAAAATGTTTTATTGATGGTGGAAAACATTATACTTTTAAAATTTCAATCTCTTTATTTCATTAATATAAAAAAGCTGTTTTTATTTCCCCTGCAGACTACGTGCTCTGACCTGGATGTGTATCTTCGGGGTACGTTGGGTCAGTACCTCCTCAATGTCTCCACGGCAGCAGAGCTATGCGGCCGGACCTTGTGTGGTTCTCATGGCCGCTGTCTTCGAAAAGTTGCAAACAGTGATGTTTATTTGCATCTGAACCCCCTCACACACAGCATCGCGAGGCAAAGTGGCAAGCTAACAGCCACCGGTGAGCTCGGAGAAGAAGACAAGATGAGTTTTCTAACACATTTCCAGTGTCAGTGTTACAGTGGGTTTCAAGGAGAGCGCTGCGAACAGGTAGACCCTCTCCATCAAAAAGGGGGGGGGACTAAGGCCTGGGCGTCAGCATTTCAGTGCGTCATCTCACTGATTCTGTTAGTGCTCCTCTGTTAATATACAACCGTTTGTTTTATTTGTGCTGTAAAATATAGATGCCTAAAAAAGACATTTTTATAAAAAACACTGTGGAAAACGGAAAACCGCTATCTAATCCTATTTAAATACCAGAAGGGCTTGCTGGAGGTGACCCTGTTTACATTTTGCTCCCCGTTTCCTCCTCAGCCCGTCACTGCCTCTCAAAGTGTCAAATTCCACGTTTCTGCTCGACACGAAGCTTCTGTGGTAAATGTCGTGGATGAGTTGATAAATTAATATTGTTTTGTAAAAATGATGCACTTAGATCAGCTAATAGCACAAGTAATTTTAAGGGCCTGGTGTGTAATAAATAGTTTCTTTTTTTTTCTCCAAACATGACCTCTCTGATGTTTAAGGCAGTTGCTATGTTTTATTATTTATTTGATTGTGCTTTTAGGTGTTTCATATGATACCTTGGTATTCTCTATTTCCAAGTCATGACTACTAGTTTTCTATTAAAACACTATGTTTTGTCCAGTTTTCTTAAACACAACAGTCTTTTGTTTTGACTGAATAAGCAAAATGAAAACACTAATTCTGGACTTTACTGGCTGTTATATACAAACGATTGTTTTCTGAATTTGACGTTGCCACATGAAATAAACTTTACTTTGTTTGAGCCTTTGTGGTGTTTGTGATGTTTTTAAAGCATCTTTTAAGTGTAAAAAGAAAAATTAAGTTTTAGTTTTTGGTATATGTAAAAAATGTTTGCATTACATGTTGAAAGTTTCAGGGGGAAGCTGCAGTGGCTCACCCTTGGCCTGCTCTTCTCTGGGAGGGAGTCAGGCTGCAGCCTCATACCCCCTCCCCATGTAATTATAGGGTGTTGTAGCCAAGAGTTATTTTTTCCTGCATTTAAGAGTTAAGCAACGCTTACATTAAAATTTGGATGGGGAAGAGTTCATTATGGCTTTGCTTGATAGTCACTTAGAGGGAAGCTTAGTAGCCTTTCCAAAAACTCCACAATAAACGGTTTATTTTTAGTGGTGTTTATGTGTTTATAATAAAACAAAAACTGGATGGAGAAGTCACAATGATTGGATTAGTTTGAACTTGCCTGTGACTTTAAATCTGCTGCTTTTAATTTGCATGTCTCTTTTCATTGGTTGGTTGAAATCCCCCTGAGCACATGAGGGGACTTCTGTTTTTTTGGTTACTTCCTCTATTCCCACATATTTTCAGTCTGATCATGAGACTACTGGTTCCGTGACAAAACCACTAACAAACATTCACAGTAAAAAAAAAAAACAGGTAAGTGGGTGTTTATGTGAATCATTTAAGTTCACTTGAAATGATATTTTTTAACATTTTATTTTATTGTTAAAGGCAAGATGTTTATTCTGGTAGAGCTCCACACATCTGAAAATAAGACTATAAGAGTAAAGAAAGCTATATATATAGTCAGAGTTTCAAAATGTGCTCATTATCTGTGAAGAAAATGAGAAATGAAAAATGGTTTCAGTACATTCTTCAATCTTTGACTCAAATGAATAAAGCAAAGCACTGTTGCAATGTCCTCTGAAGATGTCTCAACACATCTGAGTTTTATTGACACTGTTTGCTTTGCAGAGGAGTCATGTGGTCCATTCCTCCAGAGGCGCTGCTGCTCTTCAGTCTGATCAGCCTCATTTCTGGGCTGCAGGTTTCATCACCTTTCTCCCAGATGCCTTTCGTCTCTGTCTGGAACGCTCCAACAGCCAGCTGTCTCTCCCAGTATGGCGTGGACCTCGATCTTGGGATGTTCAGCATTGTTCAGAATAACAACCAAACTTTTATGGGTGACAACATCACCATCTTTTATGCTGAAAAGCTCGGTCTGTATCCAAGGTACTCCATCCAGGTGGAAGCAATCAATGGTGGAGTTCCACAGAACAGCAGTCTTTATGAACATCTCAGCATTGCTCGTGAAGACATCCGCAATTACATCCCTGACAGGGATTTCCAGGGCCTCGCTGTGGTTGATTGGGAGAGTTGGAGACCTTTATGGGACAGAAACTGGGACAGTAAACAGGTGTACTGGGAGGGTTCCAGAGCACTGGTGAAGTCCAGGCATCCAGACTGGAGCCCTGCACAGATAGAAGCAGCAGCACGGGTGCAGTTTGAGAAAGCTGGGAGAACGTTCATGGAGGAAACTGTAAAACTGGGTCAAGAGATGAGGCCAAATGGTTTGTGGGGTTTCTATGGCTTTCCCAACTGCTATAACTACTACAGTGAGAAAAGCATAAACTACACAGGGGAGTGTCCGCCCATTGAGCTGAAGAGGAACAACGAGCTCTTCTGGCTTTGGAACGTCTCCTCTGCTCTATATCCTGACATTTACCTCAGCATGGAGCTGCGAGACCTCGGCAAAGAGGTGCTCCTCTACACTCACCACCGCATCCTGGAGGGCATGAGGGCTGCCTCTCAGGTGACCCCATCAGAACTTCCTGTGTTTCCCTACGCTCGGATAGTCTACACCTACACACTGGAATTCCTCTCTGTGGCAAGTAGCAAATTGTTTTAAATAAAAAACATGTTTGGGTTTCCTGACCTGGTGTGAATAATTTGCTTTTACCGTATTCTCCTACAGGAACACCTGGTCTACACTATTGGAGAAAGTGCTGCCTTAGGATCTGCAGGGATCGTGCTTTGGGGGGACCACACCTTTTCCAAATCCCAGGTACAACAATGACCCTGCCATAGTAACTAATTACATGTAATATAATTACATATATTACATAGAATTACATATAATTATACCTGATGAGACTGGCGACCTGTCCAGGGTGTACCCCGCCTCTCGCCCACTGACAGCTGGGATAGGCTGCAGCCCCCCCGCGACCTCATTAGGAGCAAAGCGGTAGAAAATGGATGGATGGATATACCTGAGGAGTTGTACAAAATATTTAAATAAAGGTTTGATTTGTATAGGACGTGATGTTTATCTGCACCCTGCTGTGTTTATGTTGGAAGAAATATCTATAAAAAATTAATTCCCACAGGTAAATGTCATTTTATAAGTACTTTTCTAAAAAAAATACCATCATCACCAAAAACTAAGAGAAATCTAAGAGAATTCAACTTTACAAACATTTATAAACCCGTCTGGTTAAACCTGCAGACTATAAACACCACAGTAAAAAGGAAACAGTTTTATTTGTGACACAAAAAAAAGGTTTTAGCACAACTGGAGCTCATACAGCTCAAGGTTTATTTGTTGTACTTTATCTTTAGCTGCAGATAAAGCATTTATGGTACAAATGTGTTTAGTTTGAGTCAAATGAACACAGTGTGGGGTCATGGTGATCATGTCAGACACCTGTGTGACTCAGTTTGTTTTGTACTTTTAATAGAAAAGCAGAGAATTTAAGAAAAACACTGAGCATGAACAGATTTTTCCCTGTCACCTGCTGGGTATGAGCATCAGCTGATGTAACAGCATCCTTTTTTTTCAGGCTAATTGTGAGGCTGTGAAATCACACATTGACGACATTCTGGGTCCTTACCTGGTCAACGTGACATCAGCTGCTGTACTCTGCAGTCAGACCCTGTGTTCCTCTCAGGGACGGTGCCAGAGGAAGAACCTTACATCCAGTTCCTACCTCCACCTTGACCCTACGGCGTGGAGGGTGTTGACTGAGGAGAAATCGGAAGGAGGGAGGAATTACAAGGTCATAGGACAGATGGGAGCACATCATGTGCAGCTAATGAAGTCTGAGTTTCAGTGCAGGTGCTACCCTGGGTGGATTGGTGAGAACTGCTCCAAGCCAGTGGGGAGAAAGGGAAGGGTTGCTGGCTTTCCAGGAAGAGGGGATGATGTTTGATGTGGTCTATTGCAAATGTAATTTTTTCATGACGTGATGTTTTTATATACCTTTTTTAAATGATTTGTGCAAAGATGTTGTAGTTTTTAATGAAAATCATGAGTATCCCATGTTTCTTGATCAGTTTCTGTCAGAAAGCAAAGAACAGAGAAAATTGGGACAAAGAACGGAGTGATGTAAGCTCTAATTGCAGTGTTCAAAGACGAATGTAATTCAGATGTTTCTGGTTTCTGGCAGGGAAAAAAAATCATATGAGCACATTAGTTCCTTCTAAAAAAGCAGCAAAGCAAACGTGAATAAAGCCATGTATTTCTCATTTTATTGCTTTAAGCTCTTAAAACATCTTACAAGTCTTTTTGCACTTTATCCATTTAGCTCACCACTGCAGGAGGAGGTTCTGATATCAGGTCTGCTTAGGGGGAAAGCCTCTCTGCTTTCACCTTTGATCCAAATTAAAAGCATGAAGCAATTGGTGGGCAAAGCAGAAACTCCACGTCCTAACTTGGTAGTTTTAGATATGAAAGAAATCTCGAATCCAACGACTGACTGGAAGAGAGCTTGATGGTTTAAATATTAACTTTACCTGTTAATGGAGAGATATTTGGAGAGCAGCAGCAGGCTTAACTGGTTCAAAGCACAGTGTAGCTTCACTGTCAAACATTTCTGATCAGGGATTTTTTTTGCTAATTGTTACTGTCTTTTAAAAATATATGAATAAACAACAAATTTTGACTCATCATAGCAGGAAACAGACAAGTGGAATCATTACAGAGATCCTTGAGCTGCCCACTTTAAAGCTCTAATAAAGGTATTAATGGTGCCTGTGTTCTTTCAGCTTGATCTAAGCTATGTAAAAGTTAAATAATGGATTTACATTATGTGCTAATTTAAGTATTCACTTAACAAAACCTCATTATAACAGATTTATAATAACACTTTGAAACATTAACATTTTAGGTCAGTTATCAAAGCAAGCCCAAAACGTTTTTATAAAGAAATCATTTGCTCAGGTGCTTTTAACAATGATAATACAAGT
Organism: Kiunga ballochi; assembly: GCA_037177335.1. Classification (NCBI taxonomy): domain Eukaryota; kingdom Metazoa; phylum Chordata; class Actinopteri; order Atheriniformes; family Pseudomugilidae; genus Kiunga; species Kiunga ballochi. The sequence continues at coordinate 16,428,908 of JBAMIG010000003.1, forward strand.
TCTTTTGGGATATTTGGCTTATTTTTCATAAAGTCAATGGAATATACAATAATATGTAATTTAGTGATAATTAGTGATAATAATTCAAATCACTCTTAATGGTCTTTGTTTAGTTACAAGTCTTTTTACTGGTTTGATGTTTTGTTTCCTAATACAAGATTAGCTGAGACAGGCAGCAGCTTATGTCAGTAGAAATCACACAAGAAAACACATCAGTTACAAAAATAAACACATAAGCTACAAACAGAATACAAAACCATGAAAAAGAAAAACAATGTATTTGGACACAGTACAAATGATATGTTTACCTTTAAGGAAGAAAACATCCGAATGATCTGTTTGAAATTGTTTTGGGAAATACATTAGGTAATTCATGTATTTTAAAATATACTTTTAAAAGTATATTTAATTTACTTAAGTCTTTTTTAAAATACAATTTTGATAGTTACATTTATGACCAGGAGGTGGTGCTGTGGTACAGTAAACTAGAAGCCTTGAATCAAGGTCACAGTAATGGGTCGTCCTTATACCAACAGACATTAATACAGACATTTTACACACACACACACACATACATACATATATATGTATATATATATATATATATATATATATATATATATGTACAGAATCAAAGATCGCGTAAGGCATAAGGTGACCTTGCTTGATTTAGAAATGGC
>JBAMIG010000003.1:16457208-16471928 GCA_037177335.1 Kiunga ballochi
CTAAGCGCCACCCACCCCCAAGATACCCCGGGTCAAGACAGGCCAGGGGAGCCGTCCCCAACACACACACACACACACACACATGCAGTGTGCTCTGATGCTGCTGCCATTATAACGCAAAGCTTCAGTGACTCTTATTTCCCACTTATTTCTCATGCTTTGTCATCATATCATCTTATCTACCGAGGCTAGCCAAACAGCAATATAATTAGGTAAATATATATTTTACAATGTAAGTAACAAGCACCATCTTAGGTGGATAAACAGAATCCTAATAATGAACTCAAAGCAGATTTTGTATGTCAAACATCACTGCTTATCTTTATCTAGGATTGTGGTAACACTACGTGTCTGCAGTGACAAGAGGTGCCATCACACTGTGTGCAGTCAGTCTGTTTGTGGTTAATTTATATGTCAGTGTGGCACCTTGTCCACAGTTTAACATGATTTCTAAATCAAAACAAGAATCAAAATGCTAAGGAAAATCTGTGCCTTGCTGCCATCCTCACTAATCAGCAGCCATAATGTTTTGCTTAACTATCATCTTGTCTGAATGGTAATACAGGCTCTAAAGAGATGTCAGCCAAGTGATGTGGGAGTCCTTGTATCTGAAAAATTATCATCTCAGAGCGTCAACACAGATTGTAAAACCACTCAGAACTCAGTTTAGCTGTCTTTGCTTTCCTCAGTGACTCTTCAGTGTGAAAGCTGAACACGGCTGTGTCTGTGACAACAAACAACTTTGTCAACAACCTGCCATTTAGCATGCATCACAAACACATACACACAAGTACATTAATGGATGCAATAAGATGGCCTGCATGAGATTAAAAAGCACCTTCACATAGCGAAGCCTTTTCTTCTTGCATGTCGGGAGAATCTCACTTTGATTAGGAGTGATATCTCTGAAGGACATCAGGAGCGTTTACAGCTTGTGTAGCCTTTAAGAATCGATAATGACACCAACACTGTGGGCAGGTTAATGGCGTGTGAAGAGACTGTTACATATAAAATCTAGATTGTTACCTGCAGAAATGGTGCATGCATCACATCAGAGTATTGAAGTCTGACTGTTGTGGCTGATCTGTGCCTGGCCTGTGAACTTTGCCGAGGTGCACATCTAATGAGCAGAATCGATCACAGAGACAGCGCTTGGTCATTATAGACCAGATGAGATGACCAACGAAGTCAGCTTTGTGGGTTTTGTGTTGATTTAACATTATAAGCAGTCCGGTGACAGTGGAGGGAATGTCCAGGTTAAGTAATCATAACAATAAACTGTAATAGAAAAAGAGTAAAGCGCCCTGAGAAGTGCACCAAGAGGCAATTGCGTTCAGCTTCTTGTGGCTAAAAAACTATGGTTTAGTTTCTGGCTGGGGCATCTCCTGCTGATGGTACGCACGACCCGTCAGAGGTGAAATGTATTGGTATGGATTTGAACTGCCACTGGTGCATTGAATCGGCATGACCAAACAGGCAGGCAAAGGGAAAAGGGGCTGTTCTGAGAGTGAATTATATGCAGTCACACACTCAATTTACCCCAGCAAACTTAGTTAGGGAGGGAAAAGATGCAGGGGCATGCACATGCTGCAGGGGGGTGTATACCCTTGCCTGGATGCTTCCATTTATGGATGCACTCCATATTAACTAACAGGATTAAGGACATTAAATTAAAGCAGAAATTAAATCCAATTTCGAATTTGTGCTGTAAATTGAAATGATACATGAATTAAACATGTATTAAGCAATAACAAATTAAATATTTTTGCTACAGTGGCAAAAATGTTCTCAAACACCCCCCTTTACCACCACCACCAGCAGCAGCATAAAGACACAATAAAGAATGACTGTAATTATTCATTTGAGTCATTTTCAGTATGAATAAATACTGCCCTTGCGTACTGAAATTCCTCTCCACATCAGCTTGCTATAAAGAAACCAGGTCACTCAGTTTGATGTGGTGACTGTATTAAAACCTCTCAATGTCGGTTCATATAAAACATTCATCATAATTTTGCTGGCCATGAATCATTAAGGTGTTTCAGGCCCTCCGCCCTTGCTGCTGTCCTGCAACAGAGCAGACAGCTGTTTGAAATTAGACACCAGATTGCATTACTTACACTGCGAACAGGAGTGATGCTGATCACTCCCCAGCCCATGAGCAATCTGTTAACCTGATGAAGATTAGGGATGGGATCAAAATCTTGTTTAATTTAAAGAGAACTCTCTTAAAAAGAGTGACACAGGACAGAAAAGCAAACAGATCCAAAACATAAGTATTCATGCAGACAGGCTATAAAATCTACTTTTCTCCAAGATTAAAAATGTCTTACTTTTTGGATTATTAGTGGATGCCTTGCAAGATGGATATCAAACCAACAATGCAACCTCCGAGCATCCAGATTTTGGGAAACATAAAACCGTACACAAAGAGTGATCTTTTTCAATGTCAAATGCTTCCAAATACATCAGTAAATCATTTCAATTCACACTTTTCCGGCTTGTACTGTTATTATTTAAAACCTTTTCCATTTGTGTTAAAGTTTCCAATTAGATTCTGCATCCAGCACATCTCTGTATACAAAATAACCAATCAGTGCATCCAACACAACCACCACAATTTAAATGTTGAACATGATAAATAATGAAACGGCACATGAAATGTCATTAAATGCTGAAAAATCACTTTCAAATCAACAAATGTTAAGACAGTTGTCTAAAAGGGTTCATGTCAGGTTATCGGTGGTAATTTTCAACCAATAATCATGTCTTTGGCTGTGAATCTTTGAGGCTATGAAATGCATGCTCTGTTTCACAGGGTCAGCGCTCAACAGAGTCAACTGGAAGAGCTGTCTAGCTGAAGCAGAATAAACATCTGCTGCACAACATTTTAATCCAGCTATATCAGACACTTTCACTCAAGCTTTTTCACTTTCTGACCCTTGGTTTGATTTGAAGTAACAAAAAACCTTAATTATGAAAAGAAGAGACAACCTTTATCTGAAAAGATTTCCTTATCAAAGACTGCTTAATTTTCAAAACAAGGCTTTTTAAATTTATCACAGATTCCCACATATTTTAAGATGTGATGTTGATTACATATTAGTTTTATATTTCCGTGCAGTTTTAATTTAAAATGACAAAATAATTCTTCACAACTAAAACTTTCAAAGACTTATGTAATCTATGGTCTACCCTACATCTTATTAAAATATTAAATAATTAGAGAAACATGCCTGTGTGTAAGGAACATTATGCCCATGATGTTTGCGTCAAACATAACTCTGTCATCGAAATCCCCGCATGAGCTCAGAAATACTTCCAAAAATCAGAGTCTGTGAGCTTGGTTCATCACGCCAACTGCAAATGCAGGTTTGAGCTCTGTTATGCACAGAAAAGCCCATTTGTGAACAGGATCCAGAAGCTTTGCTCCTCTCTGAGCCAAAACACATTAGAAATGGACCAAGACAAAGCAGGAAACCTGGGAAAATCCATCAATCCATCAATTAAAGAAGCAAAAAAAATAGAATTATGTTTTAATTTTCTTGTAGTGTTATAGCTTTCAGACCAAAGAGGACTGGCAATATGTGGCTTGTTAATTGTGCTTATAAAGGAAACACACGTCTTTGATGTGAGGCTGCGTTAATCCTTAAAAGGAGCTAGTTTTGTCAATACTTAGAGATAAATACAAGTTTTGGAGCAACATATACTCCCATCAACATCTTGGGGGAACACATATTCCAGATGTGCCCAGGTCCAGTTCTCAAGATCTACCATCCTACAACCTTCCTGTTCCTAAGGTTCTGCAGCTGGATGATCATCCATACAAGGTGCTTTCTGTCATGAAAAAGACAGAAGATATTTTTAATACATCCTGCCACTGAAAATGTGTCCATGCTATAAATATGTAGCAAAGTAACGTAGAGTTATTTAAAGTATTTGATAGACTTTCATGAATCTAATGTTTCCTGAGTATCACATTTTAAGATGTTTGATGTATTCTTGAGAATAAAAGAAAGCTTACTGTAAGAGTGAAGGTTAACTTGTGCACACAAAAACAGAAAATACAGAAGCAAATACCATTTTTTGCATCCATTGCAGCAAAATACACCCCAAAGTAATATGTTTTAGCTGTCTAAATTTTCCCAGCTATTCTCAGACTCTGCATATTCTCGACACTGTGTGGAAATTCAATTTATATTAAGATTTGTTCTCTCACACACAGTGAGACTTAATATGTTGGTAACCCGAACATATTTTGTTTTTACAACAGATCAATAAAGCATTATAAAGTCTTAAAGGTTCCCAAAGAAGGGGACATCATTAAGTCACCCTTTTTTTTCACCTTTTTTTGCTGTTTGTCTTATTTGTACCTCTAATGAGTGCTATTAATCACCTACTCTTGAATTACAACAAATTTAAGCTGACAGTAGGGACACAGGGGGGAAAACCGCTCTTCAATACTTCCTTTAAACTTTAATTTAGTGTTAATAAAAACTGTGCAATTGCACACACAATGTTAGCAAATTATAATCCACAGCAGCCGTTTTGTAAAATCCAGACCATTGAGGCCCAGAGACAATGGTTGTGAGATGACTGTTGAGAACAAGCTAAGGCTTTGATAGATAGCCGTATTCTTGGAACAGGCAGAGCAGACTGTGATTAATTTTCTATAAATGATTTGCTGGAATTAGTGAAAAAAGAAAAATTGCCACAGTTACCCCCCCCCTCCCCCCCCCCCTTTTTTTTTCTTTTCTATCTCTTAATGGTGTGTGTACAAGACCATGCTCCTCAATGCATCTTTTCTTGCTCTGCATACAGCCGAGTGGTTGTAATGCAAATCGCAAAGCCACTCACTCACTCATTCTGCTCTTATCATTTTTGTGATCCTCTCATAATGACATTGAAGAAGAAAATGATTAATTGTCTTACGCTGACAGCCAGTTTGGCAAGCATTTATTTGTAACAGATGAAAGGGAGCAAAATGACACATGAGCTAATCAAAACTGGATATTAAGTATTGAATTGAAGCAGGCCTCTCTCAACAGTCAATTCTTATGAAGCTCTTTAATGTCGAGCTATATAAATCAAACTCATATTAACCTCTCAGCCCCGTTTTCCTTCATAGCATTCACTGTTTCCTGTGATTGTCACAAAACCAGCAGCCTGTGGTTTACATCTAAATGTGTGTGCAAAACAGAAAACATTTTAGTATTGGTAAATGTGGCTTGTTTATCCTTCAAAAGAAACCATTAGTCAAACAAACAAAGAGCGGTATGTGAGCAGACGTTACCGGCAGAAGCATTAAAATCCACTGCAACTCTCTGCCAGGTTAGTAATTGCTCTTTTTATGGTGGTAATTATTTCCTCTAAGGTGCGCACTGCTGCACACTGCAATTATACATGAGCTGCTATCGCTGTGTGAAAAGGGAGGGCAGGTGGAAACGTAGGAAATATTCTGAGAAATTGTACATTTTGTGTGTTTGGATGTTGGTGTGTGTGTGTGTGTGTGTTTGGGTTTATGTGTGTAGGATGTGCAGTGAGGGAGAAATGAAAAATTGACGGTGCATCAATCTGAATTGATGCACAGTTTCTAACAAGACAACAAAAATCAAACATCAGTGAGATGCAGCAGCATGTTTTGAAGGTATATTTTTCAGTTTTCCTGCCTTCAGTTAAGTCCACGCTTGAGTAAAACAATCCTGCTGAAAGGCATTGTACAGAAAAGCCAGCATGTAAGGCATGATAAGGCCTATAAACTGCTATTCATAATGCTGTTTCCTTTGTCTTCCTGTCTTCTAAGTTGTTGTTGTTTTCGCTCCGTTTTCTCCAGACACCGTGACCTGCAGGACCAGAACTGCAAAAGCCCATTACACAAACGCTTCTCACTGATAAGGTCTCCACTGGGAAACCGGGCTGACAGTGTTTCCTGATGTTCTAGATGCTGCGAGGATGCGGGAGTTGCTCCGCCAGAGAGCAGAATTTCATATGATTTCATAAAAATGCAGCGAAAAAGCAGCATTCAGCAGTTTCAGTCAGAGAAGACCTGATTTGTATTTATTATTTTAAACATCTATCTGCACATTTGTTCTACAGTGTACATGGCTGAAGTGAGATAATGGATTTTAATGTAAAGAAATATGTTTGAGATCACATTCGGCTGCATCATGTAAGCTAAATTCACTGTAGAAAAAGTCAATGAGAGAAAACAATGTACTAATTAAAAGTACTTTTTTTAATTTGTTAACTTTTAGAAGACAGTGCTAAAGTGGAGCAATTTAAAGTCATATAAAAGTAGTGAATCAAAATGAGAGTAATTAATATTTATTCTCTTGTCTGAGTCACCCTTTAAATCAGGGGGGTTTACACACATTTGTGTAATAAAATACATTTTAAAAGAAAACTGAGTTTAAAAAAAGGTTTATTTCTAACTTGTAACGGTGCAACCTAAATAAAACAGCAATATGTGATGCATTTACCTGCTGTTTTTCTTTCTCTGATCAACTAATGACACTGTTTTATTTGACGCTTTTTAAGTTAAAGTCCTAAACACACAAACACAATCTTGCTTTTTGTATTCTTGTTAATTCACACTGACAGCTGAATATCTGATTTGAACCTTTTCCTCAAATCTAATCCAAAGAGAGCATGATCAATTTGTACACAAAGACCGTGCACATTAAATTTTATACTATGTGGGATTTTATCCAAGTTGGAACCTAAAAGAATGAAACACGACACACACACACGTAACAGTAAAAAAAGTTTGATTGAAATGATTTAAAATGAATTGAATACTTTTTATTGGATGAAAATCTGATAATATTCTTTTAAATCATTCAGACTGACTGATACAAACTGAGTAAGCAGTGATGAATTGTCGGTCAGATAACGCTGGCACATAATGTTCTGTTAGAAGATGACAGAAAATGGATTTAGTGATAGATTTGCTTTACAAATGATTTCTACCACTAAACACCAACATGTTTGTGTTTGCTACACTCGCAGTTTCTTTGCTTCAACTTATTTGTACAAAACATTTTTTAAATAAAAAAATCTGAAAAAGTACATTAGGTACCTTGTTCCTGAAATTAAATAAAATTGATGATCTTTGGGTTTTGAGATGTTATTTGGGATTTAAAGAAGTAAGATTTAGGAGTTAAATGCAAAAAGCTAGTGGTATTGTAAGTAGTATTGTAATTTATGAGTGACAGATAAACTGAAACTTATTGAATCAGTAAAATAGTTGAAGATGGACAAAAAAAATTATTAGTTAAAAAAAAAAATTCAAAGAGAAACTAAAAATCTAATTTATTTAATTTCTACTTTCTTTTTGTGATACGACTCACCTCAGAAACAATCTCATCAGGTTTCATGGAAAACTACAGCTGTTATATGTCTCTGCAATCGAAATATTTAAAAATCTTTTCATGATTATTAAAACATTTATATCATTTTATTCTTTGGTCTATTTACAGGTCAATCTTATTTTATCAGGGATACATATTTGCACACCACAGTTTACCTACAATATTTATTAACCGTATCTGCATTACTATTCAAAATAACTGGAGATGAACACAGATGCAATATTCACTAGTAAAAACGTCACAATAAATAGAGTTTATATTCCTGGCATCAAAAATTAACATTACATCCATCCCTGACTCTATGTGATCAGGACAAAAGCAGTCTTTTCCTACAGTGTGCCTTATCAATGTGCATTTGAATGGGAGGAGTAGTGATAATTCCCTCCCTCTATCTAGTATCATAACCTAATTCTGAGCGATAGCATCTCCTGGGAGGATTTCTTCATCACACTGTTCCACATTTTCATTCAGCCAAACTGGAGGCTAAATTTATCCTATTTTTCCCCAAGTTAACATTTGGAAGATTTGTAATCATCATTCAACCTGAGATTTTGCAAGCAGCTTCCAATTAACCCAACTCCCCTCTCTTTTTGACCTCATCAGTGCGTCATTAAACTCACACTGTCACTAGGGTCCTGTACTGCATCATAAAAACTGCACAGGGAGAGGGAAGTGGAGGATATGACGGTAAATTTGTGCCAAAACATGTTGTGTACCTCATTTGAAAGAACAAGTCAGATATGTGCCTCGGCATAAATGTATTGCTGTAACAAATGGTCATATTGTTGAACCCTCATTCAGTTTGTGCACAAAATGCAAGATCATAAATCAGGAATCTCTAAGTCTGGTCCTCAAGGGCAGGTGTCCCTTTAGCTGTTTTGTGCTTTCTAGCAGCAACACACCTGTTTCAAATGAATGGGTCAGTGACAGACTTGTGCAGAACTTGACAAAAAGCCGTGGAGATCACTTTGATTTGAATCAGGTGTTTTTCAGTCTGGAAACTTTCTATAAAGGACATGCACCTGACATCACAGAGTCACCTGACCGGTGCTGAAAAAAAGCTTTGAGGGTCAGGCAGCCCATCTACCCACCTGTAAAAAAATGAGCAGTTGAGTATGTTGCGAATACTTGTAGGTATAAATGGTCGCTTTGTCAGCTGCATTCAGGTGTAGCAGCTTAACAGGCAGGGCAAAAAGAACAACCCATTGTTTTACAAATTAATCAGACAGTAACGGACAAAGCGGAGGTGCGGTTGCTTGAGGTCAAATGGACACATTGAAGGACATTATGTCGCCTCTAACACGGTCACTTACTCAAGAAATAAATATTAAATATATATTAATACATTAAAGTTTTTTAAACCGTTAAAATTGTTACTTTTCCCACAGGATGCAGCTGAGTGGATTATTTACCATCATTTTGACATGTTTCAAAGCTAACCTGCAGCTGGGTCTGCAGCAGCTTGTAACGTATGTTCTGAGTTTCTGTTTCTTTGTGTTGTGGTTTCACAAATACTATGAAATAAATTATAATGTAACTGGGAACTGTGGGTTTATTTCTGGTCATAGATTTCACATAAATACGGCACATTCTGGCTGATACTAGAGACTGGTATGGAGTGCCTAGTGATAGATTGGCATAAACTTACCCGAAACATAATGAGATAGAGGTTTCTGTTGGTACCATCCACAGATACTTGCTATGTGAGTGTATTTTAGGCTTGATCCATGCTTTATATGACTGTTTAAATTAAATACAAGGATGGTTATGGTTTAATGTTTAGTTGTCTAGGTTGGGTTTTTTTGCAACAGGAAATGTTTTAAATAGGAATAATCTTTTTTTTCTATTACTGAAGAAATGAAAACACTCATGTAAATGCAACCAGTCACATAGGAGTCAAGGCAGCTAGCCAATGGTCCTGAGGGATCACGGTAAATTTTGCACAGTGTGGTTGACGTGACATTAACTCAGTTACTGAACCCTATAGTGTGTCTGTTTGTCACTAGCTACATTAACCAGTTTTGACCAGCAGCTGTGAGTCTTTTCCTGTTTACAGAGGGGGGCAGAAATGCTACAAAGCCCGCTTGATAGGTTTGTTTTTCAGTGGTTGTCAGATGTAGTTTTATTAGGCTTGTTTTGTGAAGTATAGTTGCTCACTTGGGCTTCCTCTGCTCCCTTTGTGAAGCTGTCATGAATCTCTCACCGCTGTCCACAGTAAAGCAAAAAAAAAAACAAACCTGATACCAAATGAGAAACAGTCTTCTTTTTTCCCCTAGTACTAACACCCAGTAACTCTTAAGTATAATTCAGCCTTCACTTGACTTTACTCTTAATTCTATGCAACCTCTGCCTCTTTTACGTTGAATATCATTACCCTGTGTGTGTGTTCATATACATATCTGTGTGTGCAAGTGGATTGAAATGCATTAGCTTGCTTCTCCCAGAAGACTGCCGATCTAAACTAAGCAGCACGATGATGATGCTTTCTGTGAGCTGACACAACCCATTTGGCCAGAAGGAGCTGATACACCACTGCTGCTCATTTACAGTGTAGGAGGGGGGATGAAGGAGCAGAAGAGGAAGGTGTGTGTCTGTGTGCGTCTCCTCTTCTTGTCCTTGTCTTGGTCTGAGCAAGACAGGTCTGGAAAGAAATAAGGTCTTTGCTCAAACATCTGTTGAATAGGATATTTAAGCGCCTGAGTCAGGCTGGAAACTGTTTAACCTTCTTGAACTACATCTAAATCTTATGAATATGATATTCCTGTACAGATCCTGCCCTCAACTAAAAAGGTAAAACTCTTCTTCTCTTGCTGCAGAACGAAGGGTGTTAAATCATCCACACACGAGTTCTGTCTCACTCTCATTAAACATCTTCATCCTCTAACTGATTTTTACTGTTGCTATTCTTCATTTATAATATCTCTCCATAAAGCAAAAGCGATAGATTAATTCTTCATCACTCCAAACTGCTTCTTCAAGTCTTTGTATGTGTCTCATAGGAATGAATAAAATGACAGATTACAGCACTGGCACAGTGTTCTCTTGGGGGACATTGTCATTTTTAACAGTTTGGAGATTTTGAGACTGGGATAAAATACATTGCAAGTATAAAGAAAGAGCCATCTGACTTTTAAATATTTTTATTCACATATTTTTAAATAGTAAACCTGTTTCTTAGGACGCATTGCTTTGGATGCTTTAGATTAGCGGTGCCCAAATCTGTCAAAAATTTCATTTCATGTCAAAAATTGTAGAGAGAAAAAAGTACACTCAAAATTACCAACGCTGCTTCATATAAAGATGTGAGCATTGATGGTCACTAAATGGGTTCAAATAGACTAAAATGCATTGTGGACCAAAACTAACAACGGTGGATGTAACATGAGCATCAAAGTTTTCAGATATGATGCAAAAAAATATATAAAACATGAAGAAACAAAATACTTTCACACAACTGTGGATCAGGTTTGGAAAGACATCTTTTAATACGTTATGGTTGCCATAGTTACAGCTGGTCCGACAATGAAAGTAGTGAGCTTCGTGTCCGAATGGGAGCTTTATTTGGTGTGCTATATGTGGTGTAGCCCTGTCTAGTGAATGAGGGGTTAGGGCATAGGATGCACATTCGGACACAGCCAAATTGACTGCAATATTAGGGTTCATGGTCACAGGTGCTGCTAATCAGGTGCAAATCGAGCTCTTGATTGTTCACACCTGGGGTACCAAAAGCTCAAAGCAAGTGTTAACAGAAGAATAAGCTGTTTGGCGCTGGCAGAAAATATTTGGCAAGTTATTCATGGATGCAAGCCACACAATTCTGCCTCTGACAGAATAACATTAATTTTCAAGTATTGTTACAAAGTAATCTCCTTACTTTTAATGTTTTTAGTTTTTCTGCAAGCCCTTTCAGAGAAGCTGACTTTAATTAAAATGTTAGAAATATAATTTGAAAAAGTAAATACTTGTGAATAAACCATGAGTTAAAACTGGCATAAATGATGTACATGCCTTCATATGTGAAATATAAAGATGTACAAGTGTCAGCACAGCCATCATGCTGCTGTGTTGATGTTGCTTTGACTATGATCAGCCCATAACACTTTCCTTTTTCCCTTAAAAAAACAAACAACAACAAAACAATTCTTGATTTATTTATTGCTAATTGTATACCTAAACTCAAAGGTTCTTGGGGAAAAGAAACAGTGGTGCACATTGGTGTTAAAACTATTTGAAGATTATTAGTTAGTAAAGAGTTTTAGCCAGGATTTAAATACCTTAAATGCACAGAAACAGCAATAACCAATCATCTGTGACTTACTGTGGTTGTTTGTGTAATAATTCATTTTAAACACCCAAACATTAACTAAAACTGTGACGCAGCAATATTACTGAAAAATCAAGATTAGTAACCCAGAACATAATAGCACCACAGTTAGTGTCTCTATTTTTCTTCTTCCATTTAAACATGATTTTAAAAGGAGGAGGTGCAGTAGGAGGAAGAGTATTTTCATGTTCTAAGCTTAAAAGGGAAAGAAGTGTCCCATTGACCCATGCTAAGATGAAGTTCAGCTCAGTTTGGTTTCTGAGGTTGCAACTTGTATGCAGAGGTATGGAAGGATATCAGCCAATGGGGCCCTGCATGGCCAATTTTAAATCCCATATTAATTAAGACTTTTCTGTATTAAGAGTATTTATTACTCAATTTAAGAGGATTGGATCATGACTTTAGCTTCATTTAAAAAAGAAAGATTCAAATATAAAATTCAAAATGGTTAAAAAAAAATGCAGCTTGATTATCATTAAAATCTTTGTGCAGGAACGACCGTCTACTTAAATAAATCAATTGCCCAACAATTTCAGGATTAATGTCTCTCCAGTTTTGGCTTATTGGTGGCACTTTATTCCAGACAGATTTTCATGCACATGCTAAAACGCAAGTCTCCTTAGTCCACTACAACCACCTTACACTGTGGCCATGAATATCTCAGACGCCAGTGCCGCTTAACAGACCTCACTTGAGTACAAACGATCAAATCGCCACATGACCGCTACCTCATTGTGTTCATAATTGTAATCCCTTGGACCGTTCAAAGGGGCGAACTGTGCTGGTTAATTAAAACTGCAATCAAATTTACCCCCTAAACTGGCTGCAAAAAGGGACCTCATTCAATTAAATCATGCATCACTTTCTTTTCAATATTCAGCAAACAAACAAGTGAGTGGGAAGGAGTTGTGTAAATCCAAAAGCTTGCTGATTGCCTCCGACTGTTGGGATGTTTTTTTTAATTTGGTAAACAGTGGCTGAGGTGGCGCTTTAGGGGCTGAGGGGTAGAGCTCGGGGAGCAAAGGGGATTAAAGACCCTTATACTGGTCGTCTATTGGCATTTGTCATGCACTTAATTTGATGCTGTAATTAACTTGTGAAATCTCAAGGAGTTTTCAGCACATGCATGCAGGATTCTTTGCAGATAAATGCCAAGCTGAGGCTGATAGGATGAAGAGGTTTACAACGGCAGAAAGCATTTACTGTTTATCTCAGCCCGATACAAGAAAGTGCATGATCTCAAAGTCCTCTGAGAGCCTATTGTTATGTATCCCTATTATGAGTGTGTGTGCTCAAGTGCACTTGTGTGATAGCAATTATATTGATGAAATACCTTGTGTTCACATTGTTTTTTGAAACAGATGTTGTCCACCTGCAACGAGGTATCTATCTGCTCGACTGAGAGAATATAATACAAGCATGTGAGCTCTGAAGGGTACGTGTGTGTGTGTTTTCTTTAAACTCTGGCACAATTGTGAATTTATTAGCCAGAAGCGCACATGCATGCACACTAAGATGATCGCTCTCGCACAGGTAAAAACAAGTCATGGAAAATCCACATGATTTCAAACTGAAGGAGAAGCAGGCACCGTTTTCATCTGGGTCAGCCAATCAGGCGATGATTACTTTGAAATTTAGTACCTTTTGTATTTGAAAGTTAATTAAATGATGAAAGAGACAATACTTCACAAAATTTCAATTAAGGCTAAAATAATTTGCTCACCAATTGATTGCACTTGAAAAGTGTATGATCTCTTTCATTGTTAGGCATAAACGGCAAACAGTTTGAGTGTTTCAAAGAGTTATAAATGAATTACAGTTGACCTTGATACATTTCCAATTAAGGTGCAAATAATAAAACACTGCCCAGATGGTTATTTATTGTTGATTACTTTAAATAAGTTTGCTTCAAATATCATTAAATTTAGTTTACAGTAAAAACAAGTCAAATTGAAACGAGACAAAATAACATATTTAAATAAATCTGACTTGTGAAACATTATTAAGTTATGAAAAGTTTGAACACTTAGAGGATCTTTTATTGTTGCAAGAGTGCAATTTTCAGTGGATTAATTTCACCTTTCAGCCTCACTGCCCTCTGCCCTGACTTCTCCTCCAAGTAGCTGAAAAACCTTCTTTGTTAGGTTTTTCACTTTGTGCTGTGCTGAGATAAAATATTGTGTCTTCTGAGAACATCCACGCTCTCCCACAAGTAATATGCATCACAGAGTATATCATTTGAATATCTTCTGAAGAAAGTAGTTCGGTAATAGGAAGGGACTTGCAGAATGGCAGGACTAGTGAGATGTGAGTGAGGGCAAAGCGAGAGGCTGCAGAGAAATCCTCTCTGTTTGGTTTGTCAGTGTCAATGTCAATGTCTTTAACAGAATAAAAGGGGGAAATGTCTGTACAGTCCTTGTTTACAGGGAGGGGGTGACAGTACTAGAAATCTGCACTGAATTGGAAGCAGTGCTCCTTTTTATAGAATTCCACATTAAAACAGGTTGCATCGAATTAACCAATTTTTATTGGTATTAGCATACTATCATTACAGTTAGTCTCACATTCATCCAATAACTGCATGTGTTTGGCTTTCATTACTGTTCTCATTTGAAAAAGGGGGACTCCCCCTCAGATGTTTTTATTACTTGTTTTGCAGCTAGAGAAAAAAAAGACCACCTACGAGGAGATTGAAAGGCTCAGGTGCCCGCCTACAGACCGTTCTGCCACAATTGGCTTCATCTTCAATTTTTGTTGTCATTTGAGTCTGTGTCAAAACGTTGTTTATGATTCACTAAACAATTTCATCTCACAATGTTGGCAAAGTCTCCTCTGGCTGAGGTACAGTAGGAGTGTGGCTTATGATCATCTGCAGCAGTCAGAGCGATCTCAGTGTGGAGAATCAGAGTGAAATTTGGACATGAGGTCCAAAAGCAGACCTCATAAAACTTTGTGTGAATCCCTAACAGTGCAAAATACACAGAGGCTGATCAAGGCACAAGATGCAATCCATTTATGATCTGCAA
>JBAMIG010000003.1:16497162-16508127 GCA_037177335.1 Kiunga ballochi
CCCCCCCCCCCCCCCCCCCCCCCCCCCCCCCCCCCCCCCCCTCCTCTCCCCCCCCCCCTCCCCCCACCACCCAGCTCAAAAACACTTTCCTTCTTCTTCCCCTTTTTCCCCCCCCCCCCCCTGCTGCTATCTCTATAAAGTTGACCGGTGGATTTACCCAGCATTGCTGACTACTGAAATTTCCAGTAATCTGTCTGAAATCCTGGGTCCTCTGCTAGACATCATCACCTCTGCTCTCTTTCCCAATGCTGATGTCAGCCGCCCCCCTCACCCCCACCCCCTGTGTTGACAATTATATAAGAAGACAATTATACAGGTTTATTGTGGAAGCTGTATTTTTTCTCCTGTTTTAAGAGTTCCTTCAGCTTCTACGGTGTTTGCAGAGGAGTTGATGATCTCTACTCTCAGCACAAGTAGCTTCCTTTAAAGGAGTGCGAAAGGGAATTCAGGCTTCATTTGTCATACCTCCCCCACCCCTTTCTTTTATCTTCTGGTCTTCATCTCACGCAACGGCAACATCTTCCCTGTTTGTATGAAACTGGAACGTCGCAGGCTATTTCTGCGACATGGCTTCCACTTTAGGCTCTGTTTTCTTTCCTGACGCTTTGTCTTAGATATCCCTGAGTTATCATCAATCATTCCACCGATTAACTTTCTGTGTTCTTAACATCTATTATATCAGTTCTAGTAATAGTTAAATAAACTTCTTAATGTGATGTTTGAATGGCATTGGTAGTAGTTGATTTAAAGTAACTTTGGTAACTGAAATCTTATTTTAATCTTATGATGTAATGAAAGAACCGTCCTGATCATATATAGGATGTTATAGTATCATATTTGTGCTATCTCTCTTTTGAGTTAAGCAGGGAGTTTGAGACAGCCGCATAGACTTATCAAGCTATGGTTTGAGGCATACTGTCTAAGTACTTTATATATAATTTATAAGTGCAACACGGGGTCAAATGAACTCATGAAAGTCCTTATTTAGACAAAAATGTTCAGGATTTTCTGTAGAAGCATCAAGAAAACTCATCTCTTCATGTGGAGACTTCTTCCTTTCACTGAGCTGCCAGTCAAATGTCAAACCTTTAAAACACAGTCAAAGATGCAGTCATACATCATAACCTGATCTCATTACAGAATAACTACATCGGACCACATCTTGCGGTTTCATATACGGGCTCAAATTGTACAGTTTCCGTCTGGATTTTCCCTACGGAGATACGCCCCGTGTCTTATTATGACATGACGTTATCGCTCATTGTCTCTTTATGTCTAACAACGCAATAACTGTGAGGCTTGATGTTTTACTACATCAGTCATCATGTCAATGTTTGACATTTCGCTACGAGATGATGTATACAATAAACACAGCTGATGTGGCTGCAAACAGGAAGAAGAGACAGTGGTGAGAGCTTGTAGTTATGAGGAATCTTTCGTTTCTCATTCCTTCTTTCATTTTTACTGAGTGGAAAATATGATGTAATTAGGTTTAGGTGTTAAAAGGGTCAGAAAATGATACATGTTTGGATTTGAAGCAAGTGATCAAACCAAATCCAAACATGTATAGGTTTTGGATTACCTTTGGATGCTGCCATATCATTATAACAAAAATGGCTGGCAAGGTTTACATTACTGTCTATGTATTTTTAACTCTGTAGTGAATTCCCGTGTTCAGAAGTTGTGGTATGTATTTATTTTATTCCCTCGAAGATCAACTGCTGTACCGATAAATTGTAATTGAATATTTGTGCTGGAAACACTGGATAAATCTCCCTTGAAGCCTCATTTTAGCCAATTATGTCATTATTGAATTTGAATTTGAAGCATTTCTCTTGAGCAAAGAGAAATGGCACTGTTTTACATCATTAAAATCTTTTATCTCTTTTAAAATTTACTTAAAGAAAGTAAGAAATGTTTCCAAATAGCTAATATTATCCAAGCATCTGCTGCCAAATATTTTGCTTAACCCATCTCTGGATTGAGACACATGCACTAAGATCTTTCAAGCATTTATAACTATTTTAATAATAATAATAATACAAAAAATAAATAATAAATAACCCCCCCGCGACCCCGTTAGGGACAAAGCGGTAGATAATGGATGGATGGAATAATAAATAATATTATAAATAAAATAATAATAATAAAAATGACCATGAAGACTTAGCCAGTAATTTATAATGGGAACTGAGCGAACCTGGATGTGTTTGTGTTTTTTTTCTTTATGGTGATAGTTTCTTCTCAGGCTGTGACATTTAAGGTTTACGGGACAGTTTTAAAATGGCTGTTTTACATAAAGCTCATGTCTAAACAGGATAAATAAAGACAATAGATTATTTTTCCCAGATCAGTTGAAGTTTTTCCCTCTGACTCAGAAAATGCAGGAGCGACTTTCTTTTTGTATTTTGGAATAATCTCATTGGTGAGATACCTGCTGTATCAATGCCAGGTTTTCTGTTTTTAACAGTGCTAAATGCAGATTTAATTGACTTAATAAGGTCATTTTTAGTTTTTAAAGCAGAAAGGATCATACAACTCCACTATGGAAACTTCACGTAACTTCAATCATGTTATTAGTGACACAAGAATGAATTGTTTACCATGAATTATTGGCTAAGCTGTCTATTTGCATACACACATGAATACATATTTCGGGTGTTAAAGCCAGACTATAGAGCCATTCAGACATCCTGTCGGCTGTTCCAGACCCATCGGGGTTTCATATCACGGTTGTGAAAGCTTAGACATGGTCTGCTAGCAATCTATTTTTTATTCTGTTTGGAGCTCTCCTGTAACCCATACTGCTCTGTCTGTGTGCTGTCTGTTGCATTTACTTCGTTTTTACCTCCAAACAAAAAAAAAAAAAAAAACACAGCTCACAACAAAATAACTGTGGACATTAGAGGCACATAAAACCCATATTCAGCTCAACATTAAGCATTGTGAGAGCTGGTCGGCACCATTACTCCCAGCCTCGGTCTCCCCCTCGCTGACAGGAGAACAGAAGGCCACACAAACGCACTGTGGTTATTTTTCTGCCTTTTTATTGGTTTTCTGACACTGTGGAAGGTTGCAAGGATTTCTCAGCTCCCCTGCTTGATGGCATGGCACTGGTTTGTAGTGTTTGTATAAATGAAAATATATCTGCACTGTGCAGCTTGCATGCAGATAACCATGGGCTAATGTCAGAAGAAATAACTGGAAATGGGTTTATGGTGAAAATGTGGAAGTTTAAAAGAAAGTAGAACCACAGAATAGATAGTTTTTGCTTTTAACCATATTGGCTGATGATACTTTTCCTACTCCCTGAATATTATTATTATTTTTCTGAAATTGAAGGTAAACTTGAAACAAAAATATCCCTCCTTTGTTTCTCCTTGGGTTTCAGTCTTTAAATAAAGCCAGCTGACTGAAATAAATTATGCAACCCTTAAAGACACAGTGCTGCTTGGCGCTCTTTGTCTTCTTCAGTCGTGTTATGAAACATGTTATGGTATTCCTATGAGTGCATCCAGTGCAGGGAATTATCAGGATGGAGCTATAAAAGCCCACTGGGGAGAAAACTTGGACCTCCTTTGGTGTCAGCACAAATCTGACAGAGATGGAAGCAGCCTCTAAATTTTACTGACATCCACTGTGGTGCTTTCAGGGACTTTATGTGTAACTAATTGCTGTTTGATAAATTCAAGGAATACAAAAAGCCAATACGTCCATGCTACTAGTGCCTTTTAAGGGGAGAAAAGAAGGCCTTGCTCTTGTTTAAAGGAAGACAATATTGCATTATGTGTCAAAATAGGATTAGGGGTCTGCTAAAGCTCCAGCCCTGTCACAGGGAGATGCTATGTTTTGCAGACGCTGCAAATCTTTTTTTTTTTTTACTCGTCTCTGTCTCCCTACATTACTATTTGCAGCGTGTTCACATGCTTGTGTAATTTTCAGTTTCCGTCTGTTTGATGTTTCAGAGAGAGCATGACGTGTCTTTGGTGCTATCTGTGCTTGACAGAGAGAAACAACTGGGTACAGTTCCCTGAGTGGTTTGCTGTGGTAATGTAGAGTGGCGTGATGCCCTAGAAAATTCCAGGTGTGAGGTGCTTTATTCATACTGTTGCAGAGGGAGTGTTTCTATATATGCGAGGTGGTAGATGTGCTGTTTATTCTCCATTATTTGATTATTATTTTATAAATCTCGCACATATTTATATAGATGAGTGGCAATTGTTTGCATGAAAGAGTTTTGCTAAAGTTTGTCTTCTGTTTTTTCCTCCTCCACCTGCTCCTGTGTGTGATTGATTGGACATTGCTCTGAATAACTTTAATTGGGTTGCCTCAGCAGTGGGTGATTTTTAAATGTAGTGCTGCTGTGGAAGACTTAAAAACGGTTTTGATTTTTGATCATGTAGGCAGGCAGGATTCTCCGCTGCCATCTAAGAAGGGTCTTCAGAAGTGCTACTTAGGTTTTTTTTTACTGTAGAATCTAGTGTCCTCTGCCTTCGCCAGTGTCTTCCTCTCTCTGTAAAAGCTGGAGGTGAAGCTTACTCCGTCTCAGTCAATCCATTCTGTTCTCTCACTTCATGCAGGACTAGCTTTAAACTCTTCCTCTGGCTTTTCTCTTGAGGCGACATTGTGCACATGGATTTGTGCTTTACCAGTAAATTTGCTGTATACTTACACCTACATCCATTCATTCCAGTTACACATTTACAACACATGTACTATAGCCTGCATTTAGGCTATTTGCATATGTGCATTAATGTGCAAACAAATTGAAATTATTCATCCAGTCCATTTTGTTCATGAAGCACATTTTAAAAATGACATGTCTTTAATTTACTGCACATAAAAAACAGCAATATCTCTAAATAAAATAAAAACAATAACCAAGTGTAAGTGTCCTTTAAATAATAAAATAAGATTTTTTAAAAAATCAAGTAAACAAAAAAATGACAAAAGACTGCACAGTGTGAAAAGTGAGAGTAATATAAAGGCAAGTTAATTTTCTCTCGATCGTGTGTGTTTATGATTGTTAGCTCTTTGTTTTCTTTTTCTGGAAAATAAATGACATGGATTTGTATGACAACTGAGAAGGCTGTTATCTAAAAGCGGGGGCAGGAATAAATAAACCGTTACTTCATCCTACTCCTTTTTGGTCTTCATGTTACTCTGTTTTATTTATGGTAGAAATAAATTTAAAACAAAAAATAAAATGCTGCGTCTTACAGCACAATTATGACAGCTTTAAATAAGTAATTAAAGAAGGAAGCTATTCCTAAACACAACATTTGCTGCACATGATCATGAGATGAAATTAATTTAAAGAAAAAAACAAACAAAAAAATAAAGATCTTACTTTTAATGTGTTGATGGCAGATGGAGGGAATGAGCTTTCACAGTGGTTTCATTTATAGATTGTCATCTTTAGTCTTTTTGCCTGATGGTGACTCATTAAAATCTGAAATAACAGCAGGTGTTAAATAAACTTTTGGTACCTCCCTTAGCTCAGGTCTGTCATGTTAAAATGGAAGATACGGATAGTGTGTTGGGCCATAATCTTCATAAGGGAGACATTAGAGGTTATGCTGACAGATTAGACTTTCATACTTATACAGCTTCACTTTTTAGGATTATTTAATTAAATCCTACCCTGGTAAACAAATTAATTTAAAGTAAAATGACACAACATGATAAAGTAATTGTAAATAAACCCTAACCGCATCACCAATGCTGCTTTATAGTGCTGTTTGATTCTAAATCAAGCAGTGATGCTTCCGCTTGTTTTAGTCTTTCTTTTGTTGTTTTACATTAAAATGTGTGCCTCTGAAATATTTCCATAAATGCAAATTAGTAACAACAAAAAAAGTTGATTATAGCCCATATTCTGTTTTGGCGGCAGAGCATGTTAGCCCATGCTGTGCATTCAAGCATTCACTGGCTGTGATAAAACAATCTAACCAGATACTAATAGACAATAAAAGCACTTTTTTTCTCACTCCGCTACAGGACAGTGTTTCATACTAACTAGCATCTTTATTTTCAGATTAGTTGGAAAGCAGGAGAGGCTGCAGGGTAACACAAGCCCATGGTGTATTATGAAAATGGTGACATTCAGGTACATGTATATCTCTGATTCTTGCACCAGTCTCAGCGTAGTTTGGTCATTGTTTCTCTGTATGACATTTATCACTTGGATGTGTTTTTGTATGAGCTGTATAGCTGCTCCATCTGCTTTACATAGACATTGTGTGTGTAAGCCAGCAGGCTGTTTTTGCCTACGGGCAGCTTAGCTCCTATTGTCATGTGGATGCTGTGAGTGAATATTCAGGGATGCTCAGGAGTTAAATCCCAAAGAGTGCAATGGATTTAGTGCTCACTAACAGGGAAAAGTAGAACTTTAGTTGCTTTTTGGTGCTAAATAGTTTGTTTTATGACCGAAGAACTTTCTGCATACCTGAATTTACGTGGCTAAATCAGCATCTTTTGGAGTGCTTGGTGTGACGATTACAACACATGTACATGCATATATGACGGGATATGTATGTGCTGGTGTGAACTCTGGACTAACAGCTCATTTCACACACAGACAGACATCAAAGGCGGTTTGAATTAACCCTGCGTGTCGGGGCCACTCTGCATGCCATCCACAATTTCACATCTCTGTCGCTCCAGCAGCACCAAACTTACATGCCCATTCATATTGAAATGAACAGATGGAGTTTTGCTATGCATCAAATCACCAACCTTCGCCGAGGAAAGATAAAACTTCAAAAGAGCCGAGATACATTTGGATCTGTTTCCAGCTCGCACGGCCGCGTGTCATCGCAGGTGAGGCGGAGGTGCTCTGTGTTTTTATTTCAAGTGTTGGCAAAGAGCAGGTATCATGTTTTTGCTTATTAAAGCAGGTCAAATGTGTTTCCATCACAGCCCTTTTGCAAAAACCCTGCTCCCTTTCTCCTCGATTAGATATTGTAAAAATGATGAAATGGACACACAAACACAGATAAACACACACATGCTCTCTGTCTCACACACATCAAAGCATATGTGACTCACCTCTTTTGACTCACACTTATCATAACGGGAAGCAGTGGCCTCCTCACTCTCTTTAGCTTGTTTGTTTTCTTTTTTTTTATGATTGTTTTGACTGAAATGCAATATCTCTGCCTTTAACTACAGGCACTTATTTTCACATTTTCATTTCACTTTGGCAGCTAATTTAATTTTATATTGTATTTATTGATTTGGCCAACTTCAATTTCCTTCAGCAGTGCGATTGTGTTGCACGATGAAAGTGATAATGTAGATGATCAGACGTTGATGGCAAGGATGAAAATGGTGATGAAGAGTGCAATGATGATAATTATTGCAGGTGATTGTGATTGTGATGAGCTGTATGCTGATTAGAGTGGTCTCTGAAGATGGCGGGCGGGGGTCTCTGCAGTCTAGGTGAATATGTCATGTATTTTCGGTATCCTTCAGCCTGTAAACACAATAATATTTAATTGATCTGGTTTTTCCCTCCCTTTTCCCACTGATAGTTTCTTATTACCCTTTACAGATGCAGTGAACCAAATTTTTTTGGGGTGGGGTGATACAATATCTGAAACACGCCCACCTCAGCTGTTACACAATATAGTCACACGATAGTTCTCGCTGCTAAACAACCAAAAAACTTCTACCAGCTCAATGTTTCAAATGGTTTTCAATCCCATTCACAATAAAAGAAATTATGCCATTTTCTTCTCAAGATCTAAAAAAAAAAAGAAAAAAAGTTCCCGCTTTTTGTGGAAAATGTAACAAGCTAAAGTATCTGAAAGCTTGTGACTACAGGTGTGTGTAAACACAGGACCACCAGATATTCCTCTGTGGGTCGGTGAGGTGGATCAGGGAATTCCTCATTATATCCCAATGTCCCAATAGACCCTTTGCAATTTTTACAAACACTGGAAAAGTTAGCGATGTGCGTGTGCGTCGGTACAGAAAGCTTCTTACACCCACGTTCACTTAATGGCAAAGCCTACATCTATTGTTAAAAACTATATGGAAAGCCTTTCACCCGCTGATCGTGCCTGCTATTTAAAGAAGCACTTAATACAGGTACACAACTACCTGAGGTGTATTAGTTACAGTATTAGCTTACACGCATGAAAACATGGCCTAGCTTGCAGTGGCCTGACATTTACATGTACCTAGAAAGCCTACAAAACCCTGGAAACCAGTAATTTTGTGGCCAAGAAGTGCTGTACTAAGGTATGTAATCTCAGACTGTTGTCACTCACATTTATGTCACTTTACTACATGTTTAGTCCTAATATTTACTGAAGCAACTACAATTATGTCCCGTTCATGTCTATATATTATGACAAGACTTAACAGTCATATATTTACCTAAATATAATCATATCTACCTGGAATAAAATGCACACTGCATAGTCTTGCATTTCTTTTTATTTTGCCCTCAATCCAGTTATCATGGCTGATGGCACAGAGTCATAAAACTCACATAAAATGCTCATCAATCCTATACATCCTTTGCAAGGCATCTATACCAATATTAGATAGAATCAGTCCCAACTGTGTTGTCCCCTGTAGATGTATTTCAGTAATCCACCGGGACCTCACCTCATCCTGTTACAGTACAACTCCCACACATGTACACTCTGCATTAAGTGCTACAACAGAAGGTCTTTCTCCTGGTTACTTTGTATACCTTTTAGTGTCTGTGACAGCTAAATTTAACATTGTATAAGACCACTACACCCACGTCTATCATGTATACTTTCACCCCTCCCTGAGTGTGTACTCACACATCACATAAATATCAAAGTCAGCAAAATACTAAACGACTAGAAACTAGAAGAGAACTATAATAATTTAAAAACATTTTATCTTTTTTCTTCTTTCATGTGTAGAACATGTGTGGGTATGCTTTTCACATGTTCACCCACATACTGTTTCACATTTGCTATTCAAGAGAGAGCTTTGCCAAAGGACACACAATGGATGATATAACATTACGTAACCCTGGTGGGCCTGTGGGCGGCGCTGCAATTACAGTCTGTGTTGGATATTTACAGTTTATTCTTTAACAGCAGCACACAAAGAGATTGCAAGTCATAACCATTTACACATTTCCAGTAGTTTTAGGTGTGTCAGCAACCTGTTTATTGACCTAAATCAATGGCGAACTCATACAGTGAACATCTTGGTGTACAGTTGGAAGACGTATCCATACCACATGATACAGTATGCTCAGGTGAAAATTTTACTTATTAGGTGCTCCTTGAATATTACCGATCCACCTCACTTTGTGAATGTGTCAAGAGTTGGATGGAGTCCTTTTCTCATAGCTCACATTATTAATAAATGGCTAAGTTTGACACTGGATGGAAACAGTAATTTTTCTTATATGTAAATAGTATATAGCTGAAGAAATACCTTTTAAACACTTGACACAGTTTTGATCTTCACATCCTTTCTAGAAAAGTTAGTCAAACCCTTTTAATCAATGCTTTCAGTTCTATTTTCTCTCATGTGCTCATACTGAGCATTTTGCAATGGTAGACCAAACTGTTAGTGTTTTGCAGTGCTAATTTCAAGGTGATTTCTGCCTTAATTTATTTCTCTGTGCCAATGGTAATGGGCCATTGCTCATAGGGTGGCATTTTAGTTAAGTCGGTCTCATATTCTACCATACTGAAACAAGCATTCGTCCATGCTCATAATGAAGGCTTGTTGTAAATTTTCTTCATATGAATTATTTATTTGCACTCAGCTGAACAACCTGGGTGCATTTCAGATTGTGTATTTCTCTGTGTGTGTGTGTGCGTGCATGTTTGTAGTTGGGTCTGCACAGCAAGAGGATAAAGCTATTTGTATAGAACAGGATTTAGCGTAAAATGAGAAGGATAAATAGTCCATCCAGGACTGATTGAGCCTCATAATACAATACATAGGAAGCCGTTGTGAGGCATGTGTGTATGTGTGTGGATCTTAGCTCTATGCCTGTGTGCATGAGGAAATAATCAGTCACAGTCATGTGATCAAGAGGGAGACATACAATATGAACACTGGCAGTGAAATCCCTTTTGTTCACCACTGTGATGTATTTTTGTAGCAATTTTGCAGCTGAAGGTGCCTCAAGGGTGTGTGCATTCTGGTCTCTTGGGTTGTAAATGATCTTATCTGCCACTGACATAAAGTCTACAATACTAAATTCACTGTTTGATGTGTAGCTTTGCAAAGCCATCTACTGGGACTCCTCTTTGCACCTCAGCTCTAGCAAGTCGAAACATAAGCTGATGACACACGGACATGCAGGCTGCAAGCAGATCTGTGGACCAACTCCGAAGTTGAACTATTGAAATTCTATACCATGACCACGACTTCATTCACTAGATGCAGTGCAAGTGCAAGAGCAATGCAGGTGATGTCTGTTATTCACTTGCATTTATGGTATTCCTACCATTAAGATACGCTTAACTCTTCTTTCAGGCCTTTGTCTAACTCAGAGCTTTTCTGTATTTAGTAGACTGCTGCACTCAAATTAGCTGCTTTTAGTCACAGCTCTCTCTGTGAGTCAGCTGTAAAGCTTTGTATGAGCTGACAGCCAAGGCTAAGGTCAATTGCACTCTTTGCACACTTCTTTCGACGAATATGGTAGATTCTAATATAACTCAATAGTAGAAGAAATGTATTACTTATCATTTTTTACCATTATTATCCGTTTATCTGGGAACATTTGTTGAGAGAAGATTTTAGAAGCTACAGGTTTCTTTCTTTGTGTAAACCTTTAAAGATGCTAAAGGTTGACCAACACGACCGCGAAGGAGGGTCGAAGGACAGGGATGTCCTGGCTCTACTTAGTTTAGTTTAGTTATTACTTGTGCTGATTGTGTGTAATGTTTGTTATGTGATAAACTGTGTGTGTGAAGCCCTGTGAGGCAACGTTGTTGTGATACTGGGCTA
>JBAMIG010000003.1:16525756-16536029 GCA_037177335.1 Kiunga ballochi
ATATAAAATCTATGGGTTACAGACTTCTGTTTCACTTGACTATCTTGTAATTCTTTTGATAAAGTCAAAAGAATTTAATTACAAGATTAATTTAAAGGAAATTAAATAGAAAATGCAGTGCTTTAAACTTTTGACCTTTCTTTTATTTACTTACATTGAAGTTATGTGGTCCTGTTCTGCATTTAGTCTTTTTATGAAGCAGGCCCTCGTATATATTCAGCAGGTGTTTATTTCATCAAACTTGTGACAGATTAATTATACATGTTTTTCCCAGCAGACACTCATTCTGAAAGTGTGTTTTTCTTTATTTGTTTATCTTTTGTATTCTATTTCATTTGGCAGAAAACCTCCCTGGGAAACTAGTGTGACAGTAAGAGTCAATGTTTCTCCTTTTAATGCATCTGCCTGGACTCCTCTGGAGCCTTCTGGTCATATTGAGCTATGAGTATCCTTTGGTATGTTGTGTCTTATTGAGCTCCTCTGAGGGGCTGTGGGCTCCCTATGAATTCTCTCTTATTGAACTCTTCCTGGGGCTCATGGAAGCTGGGTCTGTTCAGCAGAGCCCACTAATATTCCTTAATGATGTGGCATCTGTCTCTGTCAACTTTTGCATGCTGCAGCCAGACGTAGCCTGTTGTGGCTAACTTTACTGGGAGATAAGCAGTCCTCTCTTAGACATAGGCAAAGGAGGCAAAATCAAACATTAAAAAGCACAGTAGGTATCATCACCCATAGCAAAAAAACAAAACGAAAAATGTCTTTTAAAAAGTCAAAGCAGACAGAAATCGTTTTAATTTTGTTTCCAGTTTTACTGTTTGGATTTTCTCCTTTTGTGTGTGCAGATATTCAAGCTGCTATTAAACTTTCATGCAGCATTAACATGATTTTTCTTTTACATTGTTACTTAAGCTGAGAGCGGGGACTTAACTTGCAAAGCAGAGAACCTTTTTGTTGAGTATTTAGAGCCAGTTAAATCTGCATACCACTTTGAACAGAAACTTTCTGGAGTCTCGCCATCCTCTGTCTTACCATCTGCGTGTTTACAGTGATGCTAAGGGTTTGGCACACTGAAACCAGTCAACACGACTAATGAGAACGTGCATTTGTGTGACATGTACGGACTGTACAGAGAAAGTGAATGCAAGTTTGTTCAAATGTCCATTTGCATATTTCACCATGTGTGAGATTGTGTGTGCATGTGCGTGTGTGTGTGTTTGATTGTCCTGGCTGCCAGAGAAAGCATATTGGTTGCGATTGGCAGAGTTCTGTCATGTCCTGCGTGAGCGTCAACAGCAGAAGGTTTGGTTGGCCATCAGTGGCTCTCTGCAGAGCCACCTCTCTTCTTTTCCTGTGAGAATGACAGGCCTACACAGAAAGCTGTTTAAGCGTCAAAGCTTTGAGCCAACAGCATAACTGATTAACACTGCTAATTTGTTCCACAGCAATTCACATTCATGACTTATTGTTCCTTTTCACATAATGAGGATGGACTCCACATAGCAGTCACATGCACATTGTTTTTCTGTTTTAACACATTAAAATAATGCTTGACTTGTCCATGTAATGTAAATGGGGCTAAACCACGCCTTTAATATCTTAGTGGGAAAAAAAAAATCTCATTCTTCCGCATACATTAAAGTAAATACAATAATAATACACTTGTCAATATTTATTCCCTGCAATTTTGAAATGTTTAAACGTAAGGATGTGCACTGAAACCACTGGTATCATGGTAAATTATGATATAATCTAAACAATAATTATGAATTGAGTATATAGAATTTTTTTACTCCACATCACGTCTTTTAATGTGGACAGAAAAAAGAACCAATTTATTAAATGTTTGATTTCTTTATATTTATTTTATAAAACATTTGCATCACATTGTTAAGTTGCTTAAAATACTGGTTTTATTTTTTATACTTCATTCTTTTATCCCAAAATGTCCAATATTATGTCAACTTACTTTTTAAAACTTTTTCTGACACATTTGTCCCGTAATCTGTGTATGACGCTCAAAAATGAGAATATTTCTGTCACCTCACTTGCTTGCTCAAAATTTTAGCTAATATATGAGATCAAATCAAATCAAACTTTCTTTATAAAGCACTTTTTATGCTTAGGCAACACAAAGTGCTTTACATAATAAAATCAATTAAAATAAGACACACAAACAGACAACATGAAAAATATTTCCCGGGATGACGGGATCCATCCACTCCAGGAGCCAGTGATAGCTCCCTTTGTGACCCCAATAAGGGAAATAACCCCTAATCCTGGTAGTAGATACTGCCACTGCCACTGAGCTATACATGCCCACTAAAATGATGCCAGGAGAAGTCACATCTATTCCCTGAAAGCTGTGTGGACATTTAAGGGTTCAAACACAAAAACAGCCTGTTTACAATAGAGCTCATTTGAGCCACTGAATATGTGGGGTAATACACATTGAGAATATTGTTGGATCTTTGACACCTATGAAAAATTGTTTTTAAAAAATATAATACTGTACCTTTAAACTGTTGTTGATACTTTAAATTACATGTACAGTAAAATAATCCATAAATACATATTAAACAAACATCAACAACAAAAAAAGATTTGTCGCATTTTATCTTATCGGGTGTCACTGGGTTTTCATTAATTTCTGCATTAAAAAGATGGAAAATATTTAAAAAACAGTGTTTATTTCTTAATTTTAACACTTGATTTGGTGCTTTAGGCTGGAGAATCCATGTTTCCTACTTCTAATCTCGATGAACGAACCCTAAAGACAGTTATGGATGGAAATACTCATTTCAGTTTGCAGATTTTTACACTATGGCAAAATGGCTGGCATTAATTCTTTCACGAGGGTCCTCAAGTGGTTTGCCTCAAACAGTGGATATGATTATTTTCCACTGCATTTTTCTTCTTTAGCTGCACTATTACCTGCATGAGTCGAGCACTGAAGCCCTCAAATATAATTTCAAATAAGCTGACGTGCCTATGGCCCTTCAGCAATGATGGTCACTCATCTCCAGCCTTTAGCCAAAAAGCATTCAAAGCTCTTCTGGCCTGTCAGGGAAGAGTAGCCATGTGTTGTCCGTCTACATTCTGGTCCTCTTCCAGATGCCTTTTTACTGGCTAACTGAAGTGCAGTCTATTTGACAGCAGTTATTGCAACTTGTAAAAACCAATTTAATGGAAAGCTTTGTCATCCTACAGTATTATGTCTTTGCTTCCTGCTTAGTTTTATTTATTAGCTTTATTTACTTGTTAAAATTAGGACTAACATTATGGTTAGATAATGGTACTGAAATACAGTTTATAAAATAAAGTTGTTTTCTTTATAGAGTGAAATGAGACTAGCTGTAATAATAAACAATCAGCAAAGGTCATTAGAGAAGGGAGCATTCTGTGTGGGTGGATGAAGCACACTGGTGTCACAGCCAGTTAAACTGATAAGCTATTCTGTCATCTGTTAATATTTGGGGTTAAATTTGGAAAATGATCATGTTATACATTTTCAAGAAACAAAAGTATTTAAATCAATTGATATTGTTACACTTTGGACCACAGTGAGAGTATTTGGCTTTATTCCTGAATGATCATCAGACTCCATCCTTTAATTATAGCAATTAAGCAACAGACTTTCATTAGGACTATTATGGGTATTTTTAGAGGCTGTTACAGGTGTATTCTTACTAGCTTGCAGGGTATATTAAAAATTTAATTTCTTGTGCCTTCAGACAGTCTACCATTCCTCTGCTCTGCCCAAGTGTCTCGTCAGTCTCATTAGGCATCTTAAGGACACCTCTACTTGAAGACATCACCTTCATTCATTCAGGGAAGCTGTATCTAACAATAACTCAGTTTGCATCTTTTAGCTTGAAATGAATTGCCTGGTTTGCTGTGAATTACAGATTTCTTAGCGTTATAGCTCCTTTGGTTTTGGTTACTCTTTTGGCCATGGGTTAGTCTTTGTGGTTACAGAGCTTTTGTGTTTTGTTGGCAGATACAAATGGTTTTAGGTTGTCTCTCTTTGTTTTCTTTTGTTTGAAGCATTTTGTAAATAAAATCACCATTAAACATTTTATATATTATTATTATTACTTGCGATTATAATTTTTGCGTTGGCATCCCTTTTTTCTCCTAGACACCACAGGGCTGTCTAGTATCCTGTAGAAACACTGCAGAAAAGAGTTAGCTTTAAAGTACAACATTAAATCCCCAAATGCTGAAAAATCTAATAAAATGTTTCTTTTTCTTAAAGAAAGTGATCTTTGTGTTAAAAATTGAACTGTCACAATTAGGAAAATTCACATTTTGGCAACAAGAGTTTCATTGATCATTTTAACGTTTGTTTCCATGCTTATAGCAGAGAATCTCTGCCTGTAATGTCCCCTGAACTGCCATGAATCATCCTGGAGGAGACAGCTCTTCTGAGTGCTACCGCACATTAAGGGAATGAATATTGATTTTTAAAACAAATCTGACATGGTTTCTTAAATCAACTTAAAAAAAAAAGCTTCACTTAAAAGAGTCACGGTATGTAGTCTGTCAATGAAGTGGAGAAAACTTTGCTCCTGTTTTATGGTTTAATAAGATTCCATTAATGGCTTCCTCCACCTTGGAAAAAAATGCCATCTGAAATGATGTGTGCCAGTTTGTAGTGTGTGTGTGTGCGTGCGTGTGTGTGTGTGTGTGTGTGTGTATGAGGATGGTCTCATTTAGAACTGGGAGGTATTGACTAATTTGGGTGTGTATATGAATTATTGTGCTTGCATAGGCTGTTGAACTGCAGACTAATGACTTTTTTCAGGATGAGTAGCTGAAAAAACTAAATAAAACAGAAAAATAAAATGATTAAAACACTTTATTCACCAAAACACTTTTTTCTATACTTTATTTTTCCTATTCTTGGATTTTTTGTCTATACTATGAATAATACATATTTAACTTAGCCAAGTAGTTTAAAGTTTTTTTTATTTGTTTATTTTTTTAGCAAGAATCCCTGGTCTCTTTTTGGGCAGCCAAAAAAACAGACACCAGGCAGCCTCATCGGAGTGCTCTGCTGGCATGGTTTTGGTGTTTTGGGCCAGGTTTGCACACTCAGTGGGCCAGTGGAGAGAAACAGCCCCTGGCTGCTCGCCCAGCTTTCAGTTTGACAGAGACAGATCATACAGACGCCAGTGTTTTTTTTCCCCCAACTGCTGTACATCAACTCATCAGTCCCTTTGACAGCAGAAAGTTGATTAATTCCTTTGAGAGTCTTCATATTTTCCAACAGATCTGCAAAAACATCTTTGTTTTTCTGCTGTCATTATGTTGACATATATATATATATATATATTTTTTTTTTTTGGCAAGAGACATCACAGTGTGCTCGAAAGTTTGATAAATAAAGCTAAAAAAAAAACAGCTAGCTTTACAGCCAAAATGATCACTACAATTTGAACACAAACATAAAATATATCACAGTATTTAAACTAGTATTTAAATTTTATGAAGTGGTGCTGTTCTCCCATGTTTTAGAAATGGATGTTTTGAAAATGACTGCTGGGTCAGCCAAACTGTTAACTTAGCATCGTTACATAAGTCTGTTGTGATAATTGCGTGCATGTATTCCATGAAACGGTAAACAACAGATTAAAGTGAACTGTGACTGACCTAACTTAAGTGTTTTGAAAATACATTTATTTCAAATGACTATTGAAATGTGGGTTGATGACAAATCACAGAAAAAATCTGAATAGATGAGCCGGGAAAAGGTGAACTGCGTGGTACAGTTAAATGTAAAATACAGTTAAATACAGCACATGAAATGCTTGATAGGTCCACGTTAATTCTGGGTTTATACTAGGCTGGCAGAAGGAAAACCTTTCATTCTTAGGACATTAATGGCTGGAACCTGAGTTACTGAAGTGACATATGCATTTAGATCAACAGGAACCACATTAGTACATCTGGTTGGAAATTGTGCTTGACACATTTGATGACTGTGAGTTATTCATTATGTAAAGAAAATCAGAAAAGCAAATGTTTTCAACTCAACAGTGCAGAATGTGATCATACTGTAGTTTTATAGAAAGGGCTCAAATAGCAAGTTTGCAGCACAAACATATCATTATAATGATGAATGCACATGCGAGAGAGCAGTGTTGCAAGTCAAACACAATAAGACAGAGATGCAAACAAGTGGGTGAGTCACAACGACACTGATACAGATCTTAGCGCTTGACCTTTTGTGTGGGAATTTCTAGTCTCTTGTTATGCTGTGATGGGCATGTGGACAGCAGTCATTACAGGTGAAAGGTGAGAGCAAATTAATCACTTTTATGATGCGCATTAATATTCATGCTTTAAATGACGGTGGCTCTATTCAGCGTGAACGAGAGGTCACTGAATGGTTTAAGTATTGAAGTAATGTGACTTGCAACCCAGTGGAGAACTATTGGTTTTGTGACCCTTGTGTCAAAGGATGCTTTTCAGCATCATCATCTAAAGTTTTGTTTATGAAATTGTTGAAGTTGCAGGACATGGATGCTGCAGCAATAGTAGTTGTGTCCCAGTGCTTCTAGTTATTTTTCTTCAGTTGACATCTTTAACATACTATTTTACCCCTTTAGTTGCAATCATGAACAGGTTTCTATAATTTTAAATAATTTCTCACTGTTAAAACAACAATCAAATTGTAGGCTAACAGAAATTCTGTTGAGCTTATTAGAAAGTACATTTAATTAAGCCAGGAGGCTAACATGCTACTTGCTTAACTCCTTTTTTAGTTGTTTTGTAGTGTGTCATAAATGAATAACTAACTGTATTACTTGTTAACATTTTTTTATGTGTAGTGAGCAGCCTTGGTGTGGGCAGGACTCCAGCCTGGAACGTTTCTGTGTGGAATTTGCATGTTCTCCCCGTGTTAGCGTGGATTCTCTCAGGGTACTCCGGCTTCCTCCCACAGTCCAAAGACATGCACCTTGGGGATAGGCTGATTGGTGATTAAAAAAAAATTGCCCATAGGAGTGAGTGTGAGTGTGCATGGTTGTTCCTGTTGGCCCTGCGATGGACTGGCGTCCCGTCCAGGGTGTACCCCGCCTCTCGCCCGTTGGCTGCTGGGATAGGCTCCAATGATCACCTTTTACATTACCAAACGGGAAGAGCTAATTATGTTAATTATATTAGCCGGCAATAAGCCAGTAACATGACTGGGTAGAAAAGCCTCTTCTTTCAGCCTCTTAGAGGTGAAGATGGGCAGATGTTCACTATAAACAGCAACAAATGTGTCTACTTTTAAATAATGTAACAGAGAAAATAATGTCTCTTAGTGTAACACTGTGAAGACTTCATGGATCTGATTTTATAAAATGCATAATGTCATCTTAACATTATGAGAATCCACAGAAATCGGAAATGAATACTCGTCATCTTGAGGCTTCAATAACATCCTGCTCAGGATACAAAAGGAAGAGTATCCTTTCCTAAAACTCCGGTTAATGATCTGTTTTTACTGAAAAAAGAAGCGTGCCGCACAATGTTGTGTTTTACCATGTCTCAACCTGTTAAGTGTTGCTGCCATTAAATGAAAAATATACTGTTTTTAATGAAATTCTTCACAGATTATGAAATTTTTTCAGGTTAAATTACACACTAATTGCATTATTATAATTAACCGCAGGTTTTCCGGCTTCTCATCCAGCAGAACTACTGTTTTTATGGTATGAAAGTGGAGTTGTGGTGTCTTAGGGCAGCAGGATAAGTGGTAGCCTCCTGGGTTTTACTCTGTTGCAGACTACAGATCCTATAGAGAGCTCAGCCTGCTGAGTCAGCCTTCACTTTTCTTATAGGACGGCAGACTAATTTTCCAAGTACTTTCTTCTGTCAGCGGTCCAGGCATCTCCCAGTCTGCCTGCGGATGCTTGTTCTTTTCAAACTTCCCAGTCTTTTATGGTATCAAGAACCGATTCCCTTACTTGGCTCAATATGGCTAGCAGTTTCTTTTGTCTTTCTGTGTTTGTGTGTGTGTGAGGTGGGTTCATACCTTTCTAATGCGTACCATACATTATGATCATGTTCATTATATACCTTTTTTTTCCTCACAAGCACAATCCTTCATAGGGTGCAGAAACTTTCATATTGGTGGGTTTATCTGGAAAATGATCATGTAGTTTTACATAGTTTTTTTTTTTCAGGTCTGAAATAATTTATACTTTGTAATTACACAGTGGTCACCCAGGGTTAACCTGGAGTTCTTGTTTCTTTACTTTGATCCTGACTGGCAGAGTGCAACTATCTGGTTACATCCTTTGTCATTATTACTCTGTTCTGTGTTTAATACATCAACATCACCAATGGCCGGTTGTATTCTGCTTCCTTTACCATAAAGGCTTAGTCTTGGGCGCTAGCTTGAGAAGACACAAACAGCTACTTTGTGATCATCTTAATGTAATGGCAGCAGTTACCTGACCTTTGATTCATTGTGTTTTCCATCTGCAGATCTACAATGAGAAGAAGAGCCAGTTTGAAATCAAGAGAAACAACCCCAAAGACTTGGTAGAGAGAGTGGCACGAGACATTTCCAAGCTGCTCCACAGCAAGAGAAAAGCTTTGGAGGTAAGATGATGATATATTGTAAAAATGCTGATTATAATTCAATTATCGATATATTTGTTCTACACATGTACTCTTAGTTGCTGTTCATTTTCCCCCCAAGACACGGCGTCTATGGACAGAGGTAGAAAAATATTATAAGCAAAGATGGGCAACACTTAGTTAATATCAGTGAAGAGATTTTACAGTGGATTACTTCTAATTCTCCTGTGTTGTCTGTGTTGTGTTTGCCAAGTTTTTTTAACCCTGCAGAGGAACGGCTAAAACATATCAAAGATACAGGACCAACTTTAACCTTTAAATGGTTTCCATACACTTAAAGCAGGAATTATCTGCCAGTATAAATTTGAAATTTGTTTGTTTTCAAGTGTGCGTGTGTGTGTGTGTGTGTATGTGTGTGTATGTGTGTGTGTGTGTGTGTGTGTGTGTAAACTCAAAGTTTCGCATCATTATTATTTACATTTTCAGTACAAATAAATATACATGATTACTTTTAGAGTTTGGATTTCACCATACCTTGTCATATCCCTGCTTTTTCTTTGTGCTCCTGGTTTAGCTGCACATGCGTTGCACTGGCTGTTTCAGCCTTTAATGAAAGTCAATAACATCATCATCTCTGAATGATTGGGACGATAATATGCAAACCGTTAATACGGACTCAAACACAGGATGTGATATCATTTTCTGTTTAGGCACATAGCTGATCAGAGATCAGGTTCCTTGCTTCTCTTGAACTCTTACAAAAAGCAATAAGGTACCTCTTTATGATGGAAATATAATTTGAAGTTAATTATATTCTGAATTATCTTTATAATTTTGTGGCCCTGCATTAGTTCTGAGGTTGTATTTTTCTCTATTTATTATTAGGGGTAAATATTCCAGTTATATGGTGTTTGAAAAGGTTATCATTTCAGTGTCCTGCATAATTATTACCACTGTTACGCTCAGACGGTTCTGTGATTAGTTAAAATTTATTTTGCTCTCCCAGTGGGAAATCTCTAACCTCTTAGAGAAAAACAGAGGATGGGGATACAGAAACAGGGACAATGAGTGGCATAAAAGGAAATTAGAAAAGTATACACAATTACAATTATTTAATTATTTTATTTAGTTTAAAACGTAGAAGAAAGTAAAGGAATAACCATCTGAAAATTGAAGCAATTTAAAGCAAAATTTAGCTTCTGGCAGTTTGAAGTGTCTCGTATTGATATGAATGTGTAAAACTATATTTTACTTTCCTTGCTCAAACAGTTTCAGTTTATATTAGGGTTGCAGTGTTATCTATATGTGTGAGAGTACATGCGAGGTGTAGTGTGATTCTGTTCAAATGGCATCTTTATGGACACAGGTAGTGAAGACGGTCTGTTTTCCTTCTGCATGACTGCTCAAAGCAAAGCAGTTATATGTTTTACCTCAGTCACAAAGGAGCAGAAGTATATATCTTTTAAGACCATGAGGTCTTGTGGGATAAGCTGAAGCTCATTCACACTTCGAAGCAGAAATCTCTCAAAGGCACGGTTAATTCTACAATTTGGATCCTTGAAGCAAAGGAAACTATACTTTATGTCTCCTGTGGCCGTGTGTAGGATTGGATTTGAACAGCAGTGACCCTCTGGCTTTATTTCTTTTTCTCTTATAAGTTTTCATCCCCTCACTCCTTTCTCTCTCACTTATCTGTATA
>JBAMIG010000003.1:16545759-16562004 GCA_037177335.1 Kiunga ballochi
CGATCTTCTGCGCCCTCTTAGCAGCTTCATCTTTTATTGTCGAGATGGGCTCTAGGTGTGTTAGGAACACACACACACACACACACACACACACACACACACACACTATGCATTACATTCCTGGCAGGAAATGTTTTTGGGGTGGGGGGGTTGATTCAGCATCTAATTATCCAACTTCATGAATTTTTTTTAAAAAAAAGCCCTTTTTGTGTTTAAGCAACTTGTTCACGTAGCTGTAGCATCTGCTCCACTCCTTCATTTCCCCGTCAGCGAGAGACAAATGAATAGAAATGACTGCTTTGTGCTTTTATGCAGCCGTCTCCCCAAGCTGCGTAAAACGTATATTTCCAGTTTCCCATTTGCGATTTCGTGTCTGCACAAACAGAGAAGACAGGACACAGACACTTGAACCGAGAATTGCTGTACTGAAATGCAGGCTTCTTCTTTTTTTTTTTTTTTTTTGCCTCCTGTTATATGCTACGGCAGCACTCTAGCCTGTTTGTTGTTTCCTTGAGGGCACAATTGGAAAATATCTTCTTTTTTTTTTAAATAAAAAGATATTTTCAAAACCCCTTAGCTATTAAATAGAAAATGTACATTGTGCCACTATGTGACAGGAAGAATAAAGTATTTTATAAAACTAGTGGCTTGTTTGGATAAATGCTTATTTTCAAAGCCATATCTGTTTTAGTTAAGACCATGGAGTAGAATAGCAAAATAAGCTATAATGTTCCCCTTACTGAGCAAGCTAAATTCTGCTTTCTCTTTAATCCTTACCCCTATTAACCTTTTAGATCCTTTCACCTCAGCTACATCTTCACCACCCTGCTGATTATCTGCCGGTTCTCTTATCAACATCATCAGTTTAGGCCCGATAAGAGAACGATTCCCAGCAGTGAGTCAGCATGCTGATGTTTCTCTGTACAAATCAGAGATGTGAAAATAATAGCTTTTCCAGCTCAGTATAATTAGTCTATTATTAGCCACTGCTTCATTACCTGAGTCAAAATGCTGGACGTCGTTTTTCAGCAACAAATTACTTGTTGTGAGTTTAAAAAAAAATATTGCTGCGTTCTGGCTTGATACACGTAGTCTCCTACAGAACTGTTAAAGCTGTGCTTTTAATTCCAGTGTGATAGTGTCGGGTTTGCTTGAGTGAGCTCCTTTTATTCCTTATGGAAGGGACAGCGCAAATAATGAGCTTGTATTGTGACAGGGAGCGCTTAGTTCCTGTCAGACCATTGATCAGGAGAACAAGGGCTATTTTCACAGTATGCTGCTCCTACATAAGTGGATTGTATGCACACAAAAACCAGCAGATTCATGTTGCACCATTATTAGATGTACAAGTGCATCATGTTTTAGGCACAGAATTTGCAGGTTTCTGTCGCATGCAGACAGATCAGTTCTATTTTACAGAAATTAGAAGGTTAGAGTATCATGCTTAGCTTTATGTTAACCTGGATG
Organism: Kiunga ballochi; assembly: GCA_037177335.1. NCBI lineage: Eukaryota > Metazoa > Chordata > Actinopteri > Atheriniformes > Pseudomugilidae > Kiunga > Kiunga ballochi. Next base: position 16,547,227 of record JBAMIG010000003.1, read on the forward strand.
CTTAAATGTGCAGTTGTGGGGAAAATATTTATAATATTAACATTAGAAATATTACAAATTTCATGAAAATTTTTAATACCCAGTACTTTTTTCTACAATTATATTTAAGCATAAAATTAAAGAATGCTTTTACTTATTGTTTTGTTACTTAAAAACACTTTAGATGCAGAATATTGTCTTATATTCCCTGCAATAGTTTATAACCAGGGCTTTCGTTTAGTTTGCTTGCTGTTATGTTGTTCTTCAGCTTTGTCTAAATAATACTAAATGTATTATGTGACAAACAACTAAAAATAATCGTCTTAAACGCAAAGATGCTCAAAAGACAAATAAAAATGTCTAAACAAGTGCAGTGAAAGGAGAGAATGGATTGATAGAAAAGATCTGTTCTTTGTGGAGCTTGTACCTTTGAGCTTAACCACACTAGAATGATCCAAGAGATCAAGTTTAGAGGGCCTCTACAGCTCCCGCAGAACATTTCAGTTCACAAGGAAGCCTCTATCTCTTTGTAGTGCTTCAAGTATTGGACAGGCTTACACAATGAGAAATGGTGTTCAGAGGAACTGTTTGCCAGCTGTGCAGGTGTAACTTCCACTGCTATTGTGCAGTTCTGTAGTAAAGAACTGCAGGAAATGAAAGCCCATCTCTGAAAGACAAAACGACAAGTTTCAAAATATAGGAGGGGTCGTGCGCCTCCTGCTCCTCAGAGGAAGGGCGATAGTGGGTTTTCAGTCTGGGCTGTTGTTGACTGTTTAAAAATTCTCATCATGGTTATTGTACACCATCCTGATGACTTGTCCCTCCTGGGTAAGGACGCTCACGCAGAGAGGCAAAGGAAATCAGAGGTCGCCTTGCCTTTATTTTGCTCTTCCATCTGAGCAAGCAGTTAATCTTAGCTTTGCCCCAGCTTATCTGGGCGTCTGCCACCTTAGCCCTGCTCATGGAGAGAGGCATCACACACCTTAGCCCTCCCCTTGCCCCCTTCTTTCACTGCCCTTCTCCTTGGCTGAATGGAGGAGGTGGTAACAGATTGAATTATTCTCTCCGTTCCATTTCTCCCAAGTTTGCATTCATTTGCACTGCGCTGTCACTTCTCTTCTGTTGTGTTTGTTTCTTAAGTGGAAGCCATTCAGGGTCTGTCTCAGCTTGTTGCATCATCTGAGATCAGTTGTGGCATTGGGCTGAAATGGTGGTTGTACAAAATAGAAACAGGCTTTTATTGGTGTTCAAGCATATTTGGAGAGGTGATTGCCACATGGTTTGTGCATGTTTGCGTGTTTGTTGGTTTTGTGTGGGTACTTGCGTTTATGTGGTGGGGTTGTATAATCCATGTAACAACCATGATTAGAGCTGCAGCTTCAGATCACTTAAACTGACATCTTTGGTTTGTTTTTGCTTGCAAAGGATTTAGAGATATTGACCTCACAAATTATTTAAAACCCAGGGACATAGCAGCATCCTAAATTGGAGAAGATTTCAACAATGGTTCAGCTGATTTCAAATGGTAAAAAATATTGTTATTGTGTGTATATATCAAGGTATTCATTCTTTCTATATGTGAGAAAGATCTGTATTGTTTTATTATCAGTGTGTTAAAGTGAAAGGTTTAAACTCCTGTTCTGGGGCTGAATGTGACCAAGGCCTCTGACTGGTGCCATATATATTTAGTAAATTTGTCCAAACGAATGCGCTCAACTCTGACAAAAATGTCAATATAAACAACCTCATGAATGCCATCATGGGTCAGAAATGTTTGTTTAAAAAGGCTTTTGGTAATGTAGATTACAACTAATTTATTCATTTTTTTAGAAACCACTTTAAAACATGCAGTGCTGTACTAAAATGTTCCAGAGATATACCAGATGGCAACACTTGGATGAGCAAATGTGTGCCACAATCCTTCAGGGCTTACCGTGGAGCGTTTCCACCCAAGCCTTGAAGAAAATCTTAAAATCCAACTTTTATCACATCAACAGCAGGTGATACATTGTGGGAACATGCTGGTAAATAGTCCGGAGCATATGAGATAAGCCTTTGGAAGTTTGTGTGTGCTGTTAAGTCTATCTGTAGATTTGTGTTTTGTTTTTCATTTGCTCCCAACTTTTCTGGATACATGCAGAACAAAGAGCCTTGAGTTGTAAAAGAAATACTTTAATATCCACAGCATGATTTCTACATCATACTCTGCCTCCGCTGAGCACCTCTTCCTTGCATTTCCTTCCAACTTAACAGCAAATGTGGAAAAATCCTCGAGCAAACGACCTTGACTTTATAAAAAATGTTCTGAGACAAAATAAGTTGCAATCAATCCAGCAGTCTTTCACAGATGCCCATCATCCTCCACAGTGAAAGTCACACAATTGTAGTGCAATATGAAATTATACATAAGAAAAACAATAATTACAAATTTGTTATGACTACATTTTAACTCAATGCTTGGAGAAGCACAGCAAAAGACTGGGAACATCAAATTTATTGCTATAAATGAATGCCTTGTAAATCATCCCACATTTTAATAGCTTTAGTAGGAACAGGTCAGTAATATAATTAAGTACAAAAAATACTCTAAGGAGTAAAATGGACAGAACTCGATTTCTTCTATTTATATACTTAAAAAAGTATAATATCATGCAGCGCTGCATTAAAAAGTGAAGATATTCTTTTGCAGGGATACCAGATTTGGCTGAACAATTTCTGAAAGCATTGTCTGTGAAGATTGTTTATAACTGCTTGCACAAATTCAATTAAACTCTTACAATGCAAAGAGAACCACACACATTGCATGAAGTAGATTTAGAAACACAGCCTTCTCTCAGCCTGGGCTCATTTATAATAGCTGGAGGTGGTATGAAACATTGCCTGTGGTCTGATAAATCAACATTTTAAGTTCTTTTGACACCACATCCTCCTGGCTAAAGAGGATAGGAGCTAACTTGACTCCTTATCAGTGTACAGTTCAAAGTCCGTAATGGTACAGTGATGCTTTGGAGCTCATGCCACGGGCATCTGGAAAGGCACTATTAATAACAAACCACATTTACAGGTCGTAGGAGAGCCAATGCCATCATAGAGGTCTTCTTTTATTTTTATTTTGTTTTATTTTTCAGGGAATGCCTTTGCTTATTATAATATTCTAAAAGCAAGCCCTCAGAGTAAAAGTGCTGTTAGGATGCAGTCCTGAAGTGTCACCAACGATTCCCTCAAACCAAAACTTTACCAGTTTTTATAACACTGAACAATCTGCATTATATTGCTATATTCTGGGCTAAGTTTCATGTTGTGTGAAGTTCTAATACTTTTATTGCTAACTTGATTGTATAATTTCTTTGGGAACTTTTAAACTCCTCTGTTAAGTGATCTCACTCTCCACTTTCCTTCAAAGTCAAAACGAGTTTTAAGTTCAGACTGTCAAAGTCGGCCGTGTCTGCTTCTTCTTCGCACCTCATTACCCTTCGTGCTTCTACCGATCTATGGTTTCTGGCCCAATGTCTTGAGCTTTGACAGACATAACGCTGTTTGCCTGTCTTAACTTTTCTTTACATAATGACCTGACACTTCATGATTGACAGGTGTGTGTGTGTGTGTCTGTCTCTGTGTGTGTTTTTATAGACTAAAACACTGGTGTTTGGGAGAAATGGTTTAATGCCCAATTGCCTCATTTTTCAGTGACTGACAGGCGGTTTCCCAAAATACATATACAAGTGACCTGTTGGGTTGTTTATCTCCCATTTAATTTGCTCTGTGCTTGAAAAGCTCTAAAAACTGTTGCCTGAGTTCCTTCGAGGCAGTGACCAGCAGGTAGGGACGCAGTTTTCCTCTGCCTGGTGAGTGATAGAGGAAAGACGTAGGACAAGAAGAGAGGAAGATATTTTCCTTCCTGTAAGCAGGACTGAAGGGAGTTGGAGGGTGTTTTACTTCAAAGAGACAATTGAAGAGAATCTCAAACATTGACCTTGGTAGACCACCTCTATGATAATTATTATCTCAAGCTGCCCCAGTCTGTGTGTGTGTGTGTGTGTGGGAGTGTGTTTGCTTGCTCCCCCTTTAATCTTAGCTGCCTCAGATAAAAGCAACTTAGCTCTTTTTTTCTTCTTTTTGATACACATTAATCTCCATCATTGATTACAAACCTACAAGTTAAGGTTCAGCTTATCACAATAAGCCTTTACCGTTTGACCTCCTCTTCTCATTCTATAAAATTCTATAATACCAAACGCTTTTCAAACATGTGAACTTTCCAGACAGGCTTTGAGTCCTCAGAGGTGGCACGCTTAGGGGGGTTCTTTGATGCAAACCTTGAAATTGCAACAATTTTTTTACATTTTACATTAAACAGTTTTGTAATAATTTAAAACATGCTTCTTGTTGCTTAAAACAGAGGAGATTAAATTATTTTTTTCCTCAAGCTTTCTTTGTTACCTGGAGTCTTCCAGTGAGGCAGAAGGCTACTAGTTACATACTGCAAACTTCTGGGTCCGGTTAGTTGTATAATCTCGACGTTTATGTTAACTTAACAGCATCTTTCATCTGAAACAAGCAGGCTGGACAGAATAATAACTCTTTTTAGAGTTTTTTGCAAATCATCAGAAACATGGAAAGTTTGAGTAGCTTCTCACTCACATTGTATGCAGCTGTGAAAGCCACTGTATCGCTGAAACTATAACCATTATTTATAAATTCATGGTAATGAAATATTTTAAAGGAAAAGTTCAATTTCAATTCTGTTTTTAAACTGTTTTTTGCTTGTTAAATTACCATTTCAGACAATTCAGTAGGGCAGCTAGTATGCTAAGCAAAGGGCGGAGGAGTACATCTATTCATTTAAATTGGTGCTAATAGCAGACTATTTAAAAGTCAATTAATTGCTAGGAGCCAAATACACAGTAGCAGTTAAGTATTTCACAAGGTTCAGAAGTAATTAGATGTGTTGACGGGCTGTGCTTGCACACGGTGGTGTGTATTTTTCTATGAAACTGGGAGGAGGCACCTGCTGCACCATCAAAAACCTTGAACAAAAAGATTATCTGCTGTCCAGGAGATGACATTTGCAGCACCAAAGCATTGTGGATGAGCACAGAGCCCAGTTTGTCCTAATCAGTATCTGTAAATGTAATTTCTTTATTCTAAAAAAAATTCACATATTATTATTTTTATACTAGTTTTCTAATCGGTGTCTATTTTCTTCTCAGTTTGATCCCGCCCTATCTGTCTGTTTTCCGCCTCACCTTCTCATCCTTTTGCTTACTCTATCATCCTCCTCTGTACCCCTGAGAGAGAGAGAAGGATTGAGATCAATGTTAGGTCCGCGCATACTGAGACCAGCAGCTGGCTGAATCGGAGTGATCGATCAGGCACAGAGCATTTACTCCACCAGACTGCTGGGCCTTTGTGGATGGAGATTATTTCTAAATTATTACAGGAGGCAGATGCTTGTCAGAAGATGCTCTCTGTCAAGGTTAGGCTGTGCAAGTCCTGCCAACCTGCCGTCTTTGCTCTCACTCCGTCATATCTTTAGCTCGTTGAATTCATCTACCTCTTTTTATCTTTCACCATTTTCTTTATTGCAAGAGGTTTTCTGTAACTTTAGAATTTCCACATAGCCATTTTATTTACTTGGGCTGATATTTCTGGTTTGCTATCAGAGAGATAGAAGTGTATACCACTCATGGAAGGAGGAACTGAAAATGGCATTTTCTAAATTGACCTTATAAACACAAACATAGCTGCCTATCCGGGTAGATCTTAAACTTGTGAAGTCTAAAACGGCACCAAATGTAGTAATGGAGTATTGTGTGCGAGAAGCTTTTGTGAAAATGAGTTTGTTTTCTTTTAGAATGATTTGAATAAGTCATTTTATGTGAACAGCTTGTGGGCATGTTGGGGCTACGTGTGCTATGTTAGTGTGTTTTTGATTCAATGACTCACTCCTCTTTTATCACTGTTTGAAAATGGACATCTCTAATATTTGGTTTGGCCTTGTTAGTCTGATTAGGGTTGATAATGTTCTTGTTTGCCCTGGGCTCTACCCCTTGTCTTCTAGTTCACTTATCAGTAACTGAGTTATTCTCATGCTCGGCATAAATTAGCTCAGTTCCTCTCTCTCTCATGTAACTCATCAGAGCCAACGCTTTTTAAAATTCAATTTTCTTCATTTGCAAATATGGTTCCAAGTCTGAGACCTCGTCTGTGTCTCATTGTATTAATGCATATGTGGGTGAGTACTGTCAACACCATTTGCAAATAGGTAAAACAGAGGGAGGAAATTTAAATACAGAAAAATGATCTAACTTTACTATCTTGCTTGTTATTTCATGGATAATAATGTGATTTAAGTCACTATCAGACTATATTATATGGCTACATTATTTTTTTGACCACCTTTTATTGCTGTTTCTTCATCTCTCCATGTTTACATTTGCAATGCCATCATTATTCTAACGAATAAGAAAAAATAGCTTTACAGCTTCTGCACTGACATGCCGTTTTTATGTTTATTCTGTCTTAACAATTAGTGTCACCAGTGCAGCAAAGGTATGAGGTTTAATTTAATGCAGCTTTTGCATGTGGTGACAGGAATTTTGTGTTTTTCTGTATTTAATGGTTTAGCTTTGTAAGAACATGGAACGTTTCTTACTTTCACTGTTTTAAATATGAACTACATATGGAAACAAAGATATACCCTGATATAATAATGTTTCATCTTTTTGTTTTTGCTTTTTTTTAACAACTTTTGATTAAATATAACAAAGTTGATCCTATCTGAAAGCTTCACATTTACACAATGTAACCTCAGACCAATAATATCACAATTTGTTGATTAGGTTAACTCATTAAGCAAATATTAGCAATTATCTCAGTACCTTTATTTTTAGCCCTCATAAAGAGTAGATATTTAGAATTAAGTGAAATTAAACACACATAGTTTAAATTTATCCCAGTATGGGAAAAAAAATCCAATCATTTTTAATGGTTGACTAAAGCAAGTTTACATTAATTATTGAGTCTGACTTTGTCTCGATTAATTTTGTAATAGTTGCCCAACCCTAACAGATAAAAGGAAGATGGGTGCTGGATGATACATTAGAGATTAGATTATTACAGAAAAACAGTAAATTGGCAATGATTTTCAGTCACCATAACACATCTGCAGCTAAAAAGCAGAAAAAGTGCTGAAAAAATTATACACATCAAGCTGAAATCTCTGGGGTGTTTTGTCCTTACATAACTGGGAAATAAGTCAGCACCAGGGGATGGGAAAAAAAAACACTGTAAGACGATGAGAAACCACATAAAATGCAGCGTAATGTTTTGCATAGTGTGTAATAATTATCTTTCTTACAGACCATAATCAGACAGACTTATTGTCTCAAGTTTTGTTGTTTATAAATGAAATTGACAAGGATGCATATTTTATTTTCATCTCCAGCACATGTTCATCAATGTTCTGCTGCCTATTAAACAAACCATCTTCCAAACTGTGTGCGCATAAGACCTAGCAGGCTGATCAAACATTTGCACTGTTTGCCAGTTGTTATTTGCATTAACATAGGAAACCAGCATGCAATGCAGCTACTCTTTCGACAAAATGTCCTTCATTTGTTAGTACTGACAGGAAAGTGCACCAGATTTTAATTGTAAATGTTGTCATTCTGTGCTGGCAGTTTAAACCTGATTATAGACCCATCTAATATTGTTTGCACTAATGGAGCTATCATGTTCAGGTTAGCTAGAAAATCTTCGTGGCTAGTTCGTGCTTTAACACCAGCGACTAGTGATTACAGAGACCTCGTTTTATGTTTTTTCAAATAGCTTTACAATATGCTGTAGGTACTTGTGAGACCTGTGTGAGGCCACTTGGCTTCATTTCTCTCCAGTAAAAAAAAAAGATCTCCTCAGGGAGAGAGACGGTATGGTGGTGGGGAGGGAGAAAATGGGAGCAGTAATGGATGCAAGATGAAGCTTGGATGGAGGGGAAGAGGATGATGAGAAGAGGAGAAGTAAGGAGGATTAATTGTTCACTCAGGAGAGCAAGATAACATCAGATGTTTAAAAGCCGCCACAACTAATCCTGTCATTTTTTTGGACTAGAATAATGAAAATGGAGAACCGATATCTCCCGAAGAAGTGGAAATGAGCTGATCTGTATGCCTGGACTGAGCATATTTTTGGAATAGCTAGGTCTCCACGTTGTTTAATATTTGTAAGTATAATTTTTGCTGTGATGACAAAAAATTACATTTAATGTTGGAAAAACTTTCTTTATGTCTGCTTTTCCATTAAACGTCTAGTTATTGTGATTTAAATAATTAAACAATTACATGCTCAATGGTAACTTAGTGCAGTTGCCATAATTGCACATGTTGAATCACAGTATAACAATGTATAATAAAACTCTAATTTAATTCGTGTTTTTTTGTTTCAAATATGAGCATATCATTTATACTGTATAGCTTGGGATAATGGGAATTTTGATACTAGAGATTTGTCCTTTTGTTGCATTAAGATGCTACAGCCAAGACGTCTATTATGAACGGATGCATGGTAAGGTCCAGTCTGTAACTGTGTATCCTGGTAGTATCATTTTAAAGCAGTGGTTCTTGAGGTATGTTTAAAAAAGCATGCTATGCTTTCCAATGCATCAGCAGCTATCTTTGTGGACTTTTGAAGTTCTTTCGTGAACTCTGTCCTACTTCTTCCTACTTACTCTTCTATCCAAGTTGCTCTCTTCCTCTGTGACCCATACCTGCCTTTCTCCATCATTCCTTCCACCTTTTGGCCCTGCAGCACTCCCCTTCCTCCCCTGTCATATCTGTCATGGACGTTCAGAGGCTGGTGTTGCTCTAGGCTTCAAATTTAATTTGGTTTCAATCTGCTGTAATTGCTTTGAGAGACGGCCGTGTCTGCATGTTTTTCCACTCTTATGTCTGCTGGAATACTAGATAGAGTGTGTATGTGTTAGTGTGCATGTGCATGGATGAATACAACTAAAGGTGTGTGCTCATGTGTGTCCATGTGTTTAAATCCCGAACAATTGACTGGCCACACACTGCCAGTGATACACTTTGTCAAACACCAACTGCTGTCACTGGTCTCTCTGGCACTTTAACAATGGTTCGGTCAGACTGGGACACCATGTGCTTTCTCTTTGTAGCAGTAAAGACGGAAGGAGAGAGCAAAGTAAAAACACATTGCAGCCTTTTAACTGCTTTCATTAAACTATCAGTTATCTTTGAGTAAGAGAAAGCTTGATTGAAGGAAAGGGGAAAAGTGGAAGTAAAAATTAACTTTAAAGTCACTCTGTTCTTTGTGTCAGTAAAAGAAAAAAAACATTTTAGAATCAGTTTTGATGAAGTTGCCCCTCACACGATGAACAAAAACGCTACTCTTCATTTCCAACAATGCATCTGTCCGAGCGCCCTGGTCCGTGTATGTCTGCCACTGAAAGAGCACAGAGAATACGGATGATTGCCGTTGATTAGCGAGGCTCTTTTGATGTGATTACACCGTGCACATAAATCCTGAGTGGAGTTGTTGGTTTTTTATGTGGCCGATAGAGACTGAAGCTGTGCTTAACTTTTAATCAAAATGTAGAAATGTAAGTTTACATTCATTGCATTTGGTAAGACTTTTGTTTTGTTTTATCAGCATGAGAGCTAAATGACAGATTTCTGTAAAAATATGAAGCATCAGTGTGCAGGCAACCGCTCTTAGTCCTGTTATGTTGCTGTGGCTACATGCACTTGTAGGCATCTTTGTGCTATTTTTTTCTCTGCTTCTCCCCACTCAACCTACAAAGACTGTTGATGAAACAAGTATGCACATATTATGTGGTTATGAGCTCAAATTCCTTTAAGTGAAGTATTATTTTATTATCAGTATCTCCAGACTGTTTAGATGCAATGTTTCCGTCTTCTGAGTCAGGCTTTGAGCGGATATAGAGGCATGATGGATAATCATTTATTCTTGTAAAAGGCATCTTTTAGGCTTCCTTCTTCTCTCACTCTTTCTCCATTATTTTTGTCTGAGCAATGTCAGCAACAGCAGGAAAAGCTGTGTACGTCTGTGAGTATACATCAAACAAAGGACAGTGAGCTCCACCGGCCAGATCCTGGCATGTCACTGAGCTGATCATTGCTGTGTCAACAAATTGCTCAGCCTGAACTCTCTCCCTGAGCCCCCTGCTGGTGTGTTAAATGTAAGAAGTAAAAAAAAAAACTGCAATCACACAAAGCTGCAGATTTGTCTGGATGTATGACCTCTGGACCGGTTAAGTTTGTCCTATATGTGCATCATCGCCTGTGACTAAGTGATATAGATAGAACATTTTGTATGATGCTATTATGGGGTTTATTTGAATCAGCAATGGAAATGGTAGCAGTGATTAATCTGTATGCGTGTTATTTGTTCATATGTTTGGCTCAGATGACTGCCACTCGGCTACAAAGCCTCAGTTATTTAATAAGTGAATGCATATTATTTTCAGTTCAGTGTCTTTGCTGAAACAAAACACTTCCAATTAAAACTGTATTAGTTTTTAGTCAGAATTGTTTTATAGAGCTATTTAAGTAATCAGTATCATGTTATAATAGTGGAATTGTGCCTTAGACATTGCTTCTGTTATAATTATATTTTCATTATATTCATATAATAAACTTAAAAATGCTTTTATTAGTATACAAGAGCTTCCAACCAAGATCAGTTGTTTGCAATGAAGCTCTGAAGATCCATAATAAGAGAATTTAGCCGCTTCAGGCTTTACTGTATTGTCCTAGAGTAAAGACAGCTGCGGTTTTATTTGTCTCATTGATCTTTAGCACAATGCTGGCAATCTACTGTGGAAATATGCTGTTTTTCAGGGTCTGTCTGCAGCGTAGAAAAGCTGGTGTTTGATTTCTAAAAGCTGTTGAGTTGCTGCTGCTTTAAGTGACAGCTTGCATCCTCCAGATCCCGTCTCTTTGGAGACACCAAAGTGGAGTTGGGAGTGCGCTGCTACTAGTGGGGAAATGCAAAATAAAATGTTAACATTTCCGTCGTGCTGGAGGAAGATTATGGGATGGAAACAAAGGCGGGGATTATCTGAGCACATGCTACAATAGCGCTACATGCATAGTGCTTGCAAACTGGCCTGCCACGGGGTGCTGTGGATCTCAGAGAACAAAGACATGGTCTCCCACCTATCCAAGCAGATCCTCTGTTACAGTTTGTTAATAAGGACTACAATTCCCACCTTCCAGCATTGAACCAACCCGGGACCTGGTATTAAGGGTCATTATTGCATCTTATTATGGACTTTTTTTATTGTTTACTGGCTCTGAAGAGGAGCATTTGTTCTGGATCTTGAAATGGCCAGTCCACTGACAAGAAAATACAATAATAAAAGCAGTTAAAAGAAGTTTCCAAGCGTCTTCCTTTCCATCGCCATTTCTGACTCGCTCTCCACACTGAAGTCAATTAAACAGTTTTGAAAACTGTTGTAACTGTGTGGCTAGACTTAATATGGCGTTAAAGGAGGGGGGGGAGTTTTGAGGGCACTAAACTGAGACAGATGGAGGGAAATGGAGTACAGCATATGATGGTGGGATAAAACAGCCGGGCGAAGAGGAAAGATAAAAGGGCTGGTGGTGGTGCTGGGGGGAGGGTGGTGGCGAGGGTGCGAGGCAAAGTGAAAGAGAGTTTCTCTGTGATGTTTTAAAATTCTGGAGTGGAAAGTCCCCCCATCTGTTATTGTGGGACGGTTCTGACTCAGTGATTTCTATGATTGGCCTTAATCCCGGCCGAGTGGAGAAGACAGAATGAAGAGCTTAAAGCAGACTGCTCTCACTCTGACAGGCTCCACTGGCTGCTGTTGTTGCTGCTGCTCACTGGTATACTCCGTCTGCCGCCCCCTAATGGAATAACTTCTGCAAGACATTGCCTCTCTGCACTGGCACAGCCTTTTGAGCAGCTTTTAAGGCCATGACGGATGAGAGGCTTTTGATCTAACATGAAATAATCAACATCTCTAAGTTAAAGTGGTTTCCAGTCAAACTGGAAATCTTGCATTGTCAGTGATAAATATGTTTCTGAATCTACTCACAGATATCCTTTGAAACTGTCCTGAGATTAAAGAAATAGATAAACAGAAAGAATGATAGTATTTTTTGATCACGTGAATGCCAGTCAGGAAAGAAAGTGCATAGTGTTTTAGTGATGATGTGTCTGGATCTTTTTCTACGTTGTTGGAAGGTCCCTCTCCTCAAAGCGTTCTATATTTAGGCATCGTTTTTGTGGAGTTTAGTGGCTTGCCATTGTGTTTCTTATTGTTCACAGCAGCCAATCATTGCTAAATTCACTAAAGGTCTTTCTCTACCACATTAGTCACTCTAAGAAGGTTAGGTGGCCCCAGCAGAGTCATTTCACAGTCTTTTGGTCCCCAAGGTGACTCAAGCATTCCCAGAAACTGAGCGAAGGGGGTTCATTTGAAACATGTTGAGTACTTTATTCAAAGCTGCAATCACATGTACAGTGCGTGTCGTGTTTTCTCAAGTGCCCTCTCACTCAAACACCCACATTGTAGGGCTGTATTGAAGAGTCCCTGTAGATCACACAGGCGACAATGTGGTGTGTCGAGTGCCCTTTAAGTTAATGCTCAGTGAAAAAGCCTAACAGGCGCCAGCAATCAGACAGGCGAGCGCCGGTGTTGAGTTGGCGCTCACCACAGCATGTCGCCGTCCGTCCCCGGTGTGCCGACATTCCCTTAGAAATAACATGACTTTGAGTGATTAAACCTCTCCCCACTGGAACACGGCAAACTGAACAGTTGTGAATATTGGAGATTCTAATCATCTCATACTGAGATTTTCAGGAGGGATTTTGTCCTTTTTTTTCTGCTATCTTTTTTTTTTTTTTGCTCTGTGAGTTTGCACTGTGGGGGCACTACTTCCTTGGCATTTCTGAACTGCAGCTTGTTCTCTTTTTGTTTGTGCAATTACGCTGTCACCTACACTGCTACATGCAGTGATTGCTTGCGTGACGCACTCTACTGTGTGATGTTTAGGTTTGTAGATTTTGTGGCAGCACCTCACGTACAACTATCCATTTCAAAATGGTGTTCATGGTTGTCGACCTTGCCAGAGGACTGGGTGACAAATGGCCCAACATATGATGCATTGTGCATCAAGGTTACAATGGCAGTAGCATTAAAGCTTCATGTTCATGTTGTTGACTTCTGGTGCATTTGTGTCTGTTTCTGTGGTGTTCTTTTTTGTGTTGTGTGGGCCTGTATGGAGCTTATCTGAGCTGTTCTGTGCTGATCTCACTATGCTCATCCAGTACTATAAGCTGCTTGGGCTCCAGCCACCAGCATAGATGATATATCCCTGTCCCCCTCTTTTCCACATCTTTCACCCTGATTCATTGGCTGTTTGTCTTGCCAATCCATCTGGGCCAACACAGAAGAGGGAAAGATGCATGAAGACACATGACTGTTTTGGAGCAAGCAGACTGCATTAAGCTGCTCAGGAAGAGATAGGCTTCCAGAGAAATGGTGGCCTTACAGGGTGAGATAGCTGGAAGAATACCTGGAAGGAAACAGCTGTAGAAACATAGTGCTTATAAAAGATGTGCTGGCCACTCAATGGGAGAGAAATGCATTTCCAAAAGCAACAAGCAAGGATTTTACTGGCAGATTAAATCTGGAAGAAGGGAAAAAGCAAGTTAAAGGGGTGAAAGGGTCACTAGATAAAGAGTGGACGATACTAATGTTAAGCAAAAGTAATTTACTTTATATGCTTTGTTGCTTTTTTTATCCTATATTGTAGTGAGGTGTTGATAAACGGTTAAAGAAAGAAAGGAAAAAAAACACGTATTACCACCACGGTGCTGCTTTTTAATAAAACTCTTAAATAATCTTTTCAGTAAGATAACAGATTTATTTTATTGTTGCAGGTGTGTGTGCTCTTTATTTAGAAAAATAATTAAATCTTATCATTATTCAAGGTATGCTTGTGTGATTTAAATCATAATGCATGTACATGATGCCACAGAGAACTCTCCTATTTTCACCACTATGAGCCACAAATTAGCTTCAGATAAACTGATGTCATTATATAATATTACTCTGAGCAGAAAATCTGTGCCTCTTCTATGTATTGAAATGATGTCCAGAGGTGCTGCTCAGATTAAATGGGTGGGGCACTTTAAGGAAAAAGAGGCAGCTTTTGTTATGATGAAAATGTATGTGTTGAGTGTTTTTTACAGATAAAAAGTCTCCTATGAAATGGGAAAGCCTCTCTCTCTGTGAATGAGCTCTCATTGTAGCAGGGCTCCAAGTGGCGTTTGTCATTTTAGAGCCATGGGACTTTGTGTCCAACCCCACTATTCCGGGATAAAATAAGACCGCCTCCTAGAGGCCTGGGGAAACAAAGATACCAAGGCTGATGGCTGGAGCGAGGGATGCGCTGTAGGGAAGGAAGAAAGGCCGCAGAGTATTTTCCACTTGCATTACTTCCTTTATAATAACTCCTCTATGTACTGAGTTTCTTTAGGAGGCATGTTGAAGCTTAATAATGCTAAATTGGGTCAAACTGTTTATAAAAACATCAGTGAGTTGTGGTGTTTAAATGTAGTAGTAATGAAATAAAAATATCATTGGAACATTTTTTTTATGTTGAAGGTACATTTGTAAAATCCTGTTTTGTGTCGCATATTTGATACATACTGTTTGCATCACTTTATGGCAGAAACTTCACTCATAATGTTGTTGTTTACCACATGATACTGGTCTCCTGGACCCTGGTG
>JBAMIG010000003.1:16565144-16576539 GCA_037177335.1 Kiunga ballochi
CTGGTTACAACCTTCACCTGTTGTTTGATCTGCTGGTTTTCTCTCTTACATTTCCCCATCTGCTTTTGAGACACACACAAACAAGATCCTACTTCTGATACTCATGTTGCTGTTTCTGTGTTTTCTTGTAGAAACTGGCAAGAGAAGCTGAGCAGCTTCAGAAGGAGCACGTATGGCAAGACGGTGTGACGGTAAAGTAGGACAACCGCTGCTCTCCCTCCCTCCCAGGATGACTCCTTTTCCCTTTCTTTTCCAGACAGACTAGTTTATCTTCCTTTTCGACAGCGTTTTCCCATCTGTTTTAAGCGCCGTCCTCAATATAGCAATGTTATTTTTAAAGTCTTTAATGACAATGTGATCAGCATCACAGAGACTGTGAAAACCAGAGCAAAACCAATCAAAGGCCTACATTTATCCACACTTAATGAAAATGACTCGTTTGAAGATTTTAATTTTAATTTTTTTTATCTATACCATTATCTTAGAGATTTTGTTTGTATGGTTGTACCGGCTTTAGCAATCTGATTTTTGTGTTTCCTTGAATCTGACCTTTAAAACACTGGGGATCTGTTCGTGTAGCCTACAAAAAAAAAAAAAGCCATTACTGTGGCTTGTGTGTTTCTGTGCATACGTTCTTCTGTGACGGTCAAATTTGTAAACCTTTAAATGCCCCTCTTACATGCACACCAACACATGCATAGTAAAACGAGAGTGATGTGAAAAATAAATGTGGTCCATGGAAGCTGTTGACATTTTCAAGATATTTGATAAAGCAAACCCTTGGCCTCTTTGAGACTGGGTCAATAATAAAGGCGATTGTCTCAAACAACACATGGATTTGACATTGTATACTTGCATTTGTCACACTTTCCAACCCATATAATGAGAATCTGTGGTTCTGCTTCATTTACTCCTCTAATATCCAGGATCTTTGTAGTTGAGGTGTGGTGCTAAAGCTAAAGCCTGGATCCCTACAAAGGATTTTAAAAGATCCCAAATTTAATGCAGCTTGATCTTTTCTTCTTTTATTAAGTGTTGTATGATTGCAGAGAAATATTATATAAATTTGACACAAAAATATGTGAAGAGGCATAACTTGTAACAAGCAATGCAAGTATGTAGGCATGCAGCCACAGCTGTTTGGCAAATCGTCCTCGACCTGGTCACATATTTGCTGTGGGATTAGCATCACAGTCCTCAATTAGGAGGTTTTAGTCACTGTAGCACATACAACAAACCCTAATTGATCCCACAAATGCTCCGTTAGGTGGGGGTCTGGACTTGTGGCATGCTATTTTATCCTTGCTACTTCCAACCTGTGGACGTAGAGTGTTTTAATGCTAGAGAATGAAGTTCGGTCCCAGATTTGGAAGATAATGGACATGCCACTGGCTGAAAATCTCATTCCCATATGTGTATCAGTGAGGTACCAGTCATACATCTGTGACTGGCACATATCTGGCAAACTTCAATCTCTAAACATGAGTGGATAAAAAGTTTGCCATGGAAAGGGGGAAATTCACACACGTTTAACTGTGTTGCTCCTTTCCCACAAGCAAAATCTTTATGGGATATATTTACTTGTAAAGGTGTTAAATCTGGCTTTCCAGAGATAAAATGTAACAACCAGTTGGTATTATTAAAAAAGAGAAAGAAATGAGCTAACATATATTTGTTTTAGTTTTGTGCTAAATTTTATTAGTGTTCATAAATAACATAGAATATTTGGAATTGCGTGCAAACACCATCGCCATAAAAATAAGAAAGCTGAAACTATTTTAATCTTCATTTCATCTTTTTCTCCATCTTTAACAAACTTCACTCTATTTGGAGAATAAACAAATGTAGTAATTTATTATTACATTGCACCATAATAAGGTAGATAGAATTAGTAGATTTATATTAAATTTCCACTTTTAATCAACTGAATATAAATCTTGTAGTTTGATAAGAGGAATCTGTGTATATTCTTGCTGAATACAGGGTTTCAGTAACACAACCGTCTGGTTTTTAGTATCTGATGCTCTATCATTACGTGGCAAAAGGTTTACATGGAAGATGCATCTGGACTGAATGTCAGTCAGTTATTCACATATACATCTACTCTTTTTAAGAAGCCACACAGTTCTAAGTCATGCCCAATGAAATCTGGCACTGACCTGGTAAAATATCCACATATAAGAGGAAAACAATCCTTCTTTTTATGCCACCATTTCTTTCGACTAATTTCAGTATGCACCTTTCCATCTGTGGTGCTTTCCTCATACATGGGCTCCCATTATTATTAATCCTCATACCATCACAAATACTGGTTTTTATTAAAAGCAGCCAGAATAACTTTTCTTTTCCTACAGTCATTAACATGTGGACTTGTGAGCACAGAACACATCCAAGAGTAATCCTGAATGTCTGACTATATTGATTGTGGAACTGTGATATTTTAAGCAGTTGTTTTTTAGGGGCTCACAGGTCAGAAAGCGTTCACAGTTGTTGTGGTCTTGGGCTCTAAACATTTCCCCAAACTCCCTGAATATTTTACAATGCTATGTGCTGAACGTGTTGACAGGCTGAAGTCTTTTTGCGACCTATGCTGATCTTTTTTTCCTTTTTTAAAACTCCTTATTGATTCTTCTGAGAAGTGGTGAGCCATGACCCATCATTGCTTAAAAATGTTAGGGCACTGTTGAATGCTCCTGTGGTTGTAGAACTGTGTTACTTCAAATTCTATTAAGTTTTCTCTCTTTCTTTGCCCTTCTTCAAACATTTTATGCATATTACTGGCATCAAATCCTAGATATTTTTTCTAAATGTAGTGAAATGGATCAGTGAAGGTGCTGCAGTCATTTCAGTCCTACTTGTGCTTGTTAAATACAGATTCAAACAAATTAACAAATAATAAATTAGTTTATTTTCCAAACCTGGGTTTGTATAGTGATGCATTTAATTCATTTTTGTATGAATGGGTTAATAAATGCATTTAAAAGCACTGTCTAAAAGACATCATTTATTGTAGAAGATTATTTATTTACAATATAGAAGTAATACAACAGTTAATTGCAGGAGTTTTTTCTGTTAAAAAAAAAAGGTTAAAGTGGATCAATCTATTATGAGATGTTATGTGGGAAGTGTTTCTTTAAAAAAATAAAATAAGTTGTATTATCCGATAATAGCTAATTACAAGTGTTTTGCTTCTAACAGATGGATTAAAGTTGGAGCTATGTGTCATAATGTTGGCAACCAAAATGAACACAACATTCATGTAAAGCACAGCTTGTTGATGCTGGTTCAGCTATAAATTCTGCATTATATAAATAATGCTTAAAGACAATCTGTGGCCACTTTTCCAGTGTAAAAGTAATGATCCTTGACACAGCAGTTAATCCAGGAATGAATTGGATTTGAATCCCACCGATGGATTGTGGGGAAATTTGAGTCATGTGGTACATGTTAGAAAACTTTCACTCCCACAACCAGGTGATTAGAAACATGTAACAAGCTGGTGTTGGTGGCTAAAGGAAAGTTACATTTTGCAGAAAGAAGGAACTTTACCCACAGAATATTATAGTTATTGATATTTCCATAATTAAATGGTTGACATAATAATATATGTGCTTATTTTACAGTGTATAGATTGTTTACAGCTTTTAGAGTTTCAAAATATTGAATATTATCTTTTCTTTATTTTGAAGAAATGAACTATTTTCACAACTGTATTTACTTTTCACATGATTATATATACTTATATAAATGTAAAAATGAATACATACACATTAGACACGTGCTGTCATATCCCCCATCCCATGGGAAACAAGCTCACTGTCATGGTACACTTCCCACAAATGGATTCTTGACCAAATGCCTTCTGGGGAATATTTGAGAAAAGGCTTTAACTGATTTAAAGTGAATAATTATGAGCCCTACTTCCCTACAAAGTCCATTTTTATTCATGGTTGCTTACACTCTGAGGCTGTAGTCTTGTGGGTTGCATCCGTCCCTCTCACCCTGCTGGTTCAAGCGAGGGAGATGCAGCGCTGTCCCCTCGTCTTAGTCCTGAGGGAGGTGGATGCCTGCCCCTCTCTGCTTAGCTCTGATGCACCTCAATCTGATGTGTAGCCATGCAGGAAGTGGAGTCTGGGTCACAGTGCCCACACACAGCACACCTGTTCATATGTAGCTGCATCCAATATAGCATCAATACCTCCTCAAGTGGAAAAGCCAGCACTCTCTTTAATCCACCCCTCCCTCGCCAAAACCTCTCCTGCTGTTTCTTCTCTCGCTTTTTTCTCCACTCTTTTCAAATTCTTCCTGTCCAGTCCATTGCTTCACCACCCCTCCCTTCTAAAACTTTACGCTTCCACCACATTCATATACCCTTTTCTTATCTGTATACGAGTTTAATCAGCCATGAAAACAGTTGGAATATACCATAATGTAGCAAATGCTGCAAATGAATCCCAATAGCTCGTCTCTATTAATAATGTATTGAGATGATTTCATTTGCCTTTATAATTAGGTCAGGTAATGAATCTCAGCAGGAGCAACTGTGAAACCATTTAAAAAAATATCTCAGAGAGGTGATGGTGGGGGTTGAGGGGAGGATGTGGTGGGGTCGTTAGATATGCAACATGCTTGCAGGAAGATTTTTCCTGTTTGTAGATTTTGTGCTCTCCTAATTTCTGTTTGGCTGAACACTCTGCTGACTGACACTCTAATTAGATTAGAGCTTCGTGCTCTTTGGGCATATTAGGGGAAATGCGTTGCATCTTAAACTAGCGGGTGGAGCAGTCTGTCAAACGGAGAGAAAAAGGTGTTTATGCATGAGAGACTGTGTGTTTTGATAAATTTTGTGTGTGTGTGTGTGTGTGTGGTTTCCGGTTTGGATTGGAAAAGCAACTTTGGGTGTTCGTGAGCAGGTATTTAATTGCATGTGTTTATTAACAGCAGGTTCTGTACCTGGCCCAGCCCATCTGCTCGCCTCACCACGGTGACATCATTGAAACTCAATGATACGCCTGCTCCACATAGCGGCTGCCATGACAGCTGTTGCCGTAGCAATGGGAAGATCTAACCCTTTTTCTCTTTTTCTAAATCACACACACATACGTGCAGGCATTTCCAGAGCCAGCGTCGGACCATTCTGACTGCTGGACGTTATGGATGTCAAAATGTTGATTGTAACAACTGTTGAGATGGTCATTCAGGGTTTTAAATCCATTGAAATGAAATGGTGTGTGAAATAGACATTAAAGTGTTGGATTGCCACCAGTTTCTCAAGGTCAGGCGTCTCAAGCGTCCATCCTTTTTTGACACTGTGTTGGCAGCAGAGTCATCCCAAGGCGACGCAGCCGATTCTCCTCTGTTTTGCAATTCTCAAAGGGACAAAGGAAAACCAGCAACCTTAGAGCCAAATTTCAGAACTCTTCTTCAATTCGTTAACAAAGAATTGGCATATTGTTCACCTATGTTTTTCAGATACTTTTGTGGAAGTTAAAATTATGTCTCTTGGCAACTGGATTAAAAAGGCGTTTGCCAGATGAAAATAGCTTTTCTTCCAGAGCCCCACCATTTTACAATACCATAGACCAGTTAGCAAGCAACAGGTTCTGCAAAATAGATTGTAGAGCAGCTTGACTAATCCAACACTTCAGTAGGAATAACATTACAAAGTCAATGAAAATAATACAAAAACCTGTTCAGTCACATAAGCGGCAAAATATTACCTAATGCTAAATGGATTAGTCTGTTGGTTTGTTAAGACTTATTTATCTTCACATCCATACAGAATAATATGATAAAAATCAAATGATTTCATTCATTCTATCAAAGACTACTGTGGGTACTGTAGGTAATTACTCATTACTCACTACCAGTAACAACTAACCAATATTTTTTTCTGTAAAGAGAAACACAAGATAAGTAGATTTACTAAATTCACCGACTGAAAAACAGTTTGATTCTGTTAAATAATCGGCTCTGCGTTGCCTGATGACAGATTCAATGTTGTGTGAGCCTCTGCTCCACCGACTTCCATCCATCCTTCCTGCACTGATATATAGCCTGCAAGCATTTAGAACTCATGTGAAATACAACTGTCCTTATCTTTTATATGAAATAAGCCGACCACCCACAGAAGCTTAACTTCCTGACGTCATACGTCACCAGTCGCCCCAAGGTTTCCTGGATCCATATCCATTTCAAAGGAGATCCATTCATTGTCTATATCCACTCATTCTAATGCAGGGTCACCAGGGGGTTGGAGCCTATCACAGCTGCTATCAGGCAACAGGCAGGGCACACCCTGATAGGTCATCAGACCATCACAAAACTAACACAGGGAGACAAACAGCCACTCACACTTGCTCCTGGGTAGAATTTAGAAATGTCAGGTATGTCATTGTTGTTTCAAAGATGTTTTCATGATTTTTTTTTTTTATAGAACTAGTGGCTGAAAGACATCTGTAGTTTAAGTCAGGGTGTTTCCAAAGTCAGTCCTTAATGCCAGCCGTCCAGCAGGTTTCCTGCTGCAGCACGCCTTAATTAGATTAATGTTTTATTATGTCTGGGCAACCCCTGATGGCAACCTAGCCAGAACTGGACACCCCGGGTTTAAGTTGAAGATTGAACAATTCTGAGACATGAAGTTGGAGAGTTTGCAAAACTGACAATGATGTGCAATAATGAAAGATTCTGTCTCATTGTCATTCTTCTCTGACTAATAACATGATCAAAAATTATCAGCTACATTATCATCACCCATCATGTGAGGCGGGTGATGATGACCACTGTCGCGCTGCTGAAGAGAGGTTGACGTGTAGTGCAAAACACTGACACAGTATCGGGACACGAGATTGGGTGAAAGACAAGATGGAGATTGTGGAGTTTGGAGGAAGACGCGTCCTCTCATTCAGATTGTGATGTGGCAGCTGCTGTATGTTGGAAATGCATTAGTGCTAATAGCTGTGCCATTAGGAAATAGAGGGGCACTCTGTTGATGGGTTGCCATGATGAAACCGGGGAGAGCGTGAGGCAGAAAGACCCACAGAGGGAAAGAGATGTGGAAGTGAGAAAGCAAGTGAGTGAAAGAAGGTATAAGAGATGGAGAAAACGGGAAACAGAGATGGAGCCATCTTCCAGGCCATTTACTGCAATCATCACTCCCTAATCAATCAGGCCTTTCATCATAGGACAACACAGTCTTCCCTTTTCTTTCCCTTCTTCTCTCTCTGTCTCTTTCGTCAACTATTCTCAGCCACCCACTCTCATACATAACACAGTTGTGTTCTTATGACCTCTTCTGGCTCGCTACACGTGTATGTTCAGCAGGACCCTTGTACTCAAACACCTACATATAATATTAAACAGAGCACAGAGTAGCCTTCGGTGATCTTTTTGCATTTGCTAAAATAAGATACTGCACATTTTTGATTTAGTGGAAACAGTAAGGATCCTGGTTTCAGCCACACTAGTTGCTCTGAACTCAAAAAGAGATCCTCAAAGAGGTGTAACATGACCTGGGTTGCAAAGGTTTGTTCACTTGACCAAGTTTGGCTCCTTTCATTAGGGTTGTTCAATATAATTGGCCCTTTGGAGGAATAAGCACGAATCATCAACTCTCAGCCCAGTCTTCAAAACTACCTGCTCCATTAGCTGCAAAATACATTATACTTATAAAGGCTGCAATAGACGATTTAAATTCAGATGCAGTTCAAATAGACAGAAATGAAGGGGTACCTCACTCTCACTCTGGCTGTTATGTCTCTGGGCTCATACATTTTCATTTCTTCTTTGGTTGTCATAAACTGTTTCCTAGCCTGTCGTCATTCACTGTAATAACTAAATCACAGAGCAACTGGCCATTTGTGGAGGGACATCATGCATCGTAGTATATGCAGATGAATAGCTTCTATTTCATCTAAATGATATCCTTTGTGCTTTTGCTTAAAGCCATGAGAACTGCACCAAAAGGAGAGACACAGGGAAAAAATTTGTTTTTAAACCATTCACATCATTTTGATCTGATTTTACCAACACCATCTTTTACAGACAAGCTTTATTAGTCTATTTTAGGCCTCTATGGAGTATAAATGCATTTTCAGACCATCTTATGTTTTGTACACTAAAATGCAGAAGACCTCTACAGGTCTGAGAGAGAGCTGAGCAAGATCCTCAAACATGAGTGTTTTCATATTGCACATTTAAAACACTGATATGTTTAGCCACATTGTACAATCACAAATAAGCTGTTTTAGTTGAAAGGTTTTTTTCCCTCTCCTTTGTGCCTGTGCTCAAACAAGAGCACAATAGAAGCGCATTGTATTCAGTTATCGCTGACTCCTGATCCACTGATCGCAGTTTCATCTGTTTGCCGTTCCAAGCAATGAAATGAGGTAGACTATGTGGAGAGAAATTCCTGTATGGTGCACAATTACCTGCATTCAAAACTTATTGCCTGTCAAATCTATCTGATGGTGTGAATACAGCTAATCTCAGTACTGTTGGCTTTCAGTTCAGAGATGTACATATCCTGAAAATTGACACATTAGCTAAATGTTTAGGATGCAAGTATTAAAAGCTTTGATTCTGACTGCAGCAGCTCTTTCCGTTGTAAATGCCCTGATGCCTTTTTTCAATCAGCTGCTACACTGCTTACTGCTTTGGTGCTTTTCAAACCCCAAATTTACCGTACTTTCTTTCCCAATGTTGTGTCCAGAAGCTCTGGTATGAAGCTTCTGGTGCTTCTTGTGAAGTTTAGGGAGACTGCAAATATAAGAGGTGTTGGAGTTAAGAAGCACCTTATTAGGGAAGCTTTAGTGAACCAGAACAGAGAAAAAGTACAGCCATGTCAGAGAGTCTTCTGTCGGAAGAAGTAAACTCTGATGCAGCTCGCTACCAGGTGGGAGTGTTTGGGAAATGGCCCCCATGTCTAAATCCCACTAATCGATCTTCTTGCCTCACAGGAAAGAAGAATCAATAGTCAGAGAAATCCAGTGAGCCACGTTGCAGATGTTGATTTTTTTTTTTTTCATTTCACCACATGGGCAACTAACACCCATAAAATGTTATTTTCAAAGAATAAACCTGCCATTTATCGACCCTCTGGTTAGAGCAGTATCTTACTGAAGATGCCCATGTTTCCATAGCAAAGTGCTCTGGTTCCTACCTGTACCTCAGACAATGATGTCAGAGTTCATCAGCTGAGTGACAGACTGGAAAATGTTTTCAGGATTGCTCCCACAGGGTGGAAATAAGGACAAAGAAAAAAAAAAGACGGAAAGAAAACGTAGAAAAGCTATTCATAATGTTTGTTTGTTGGCATTTACTTAACAGCTACTGCACAGTTGTTTATCATTTTATTATGTTCTAAGTAAAGACATGTTAGCCTGAGATTTTTCTTCAGATTGACTCCATGGAGATGTTCCAGGGAACTTCTCCTGGACATTTTACCACAGATGAGGTTGGGTCTGTTGTGGCTTCAGAGAGATACATGTTAAGATTTTACTTTTTTTTTTTCTTTTGGTAATTTATCCACCTGCTGTTCTCGGTGCCTGCTTGCAGATGCTTTAAATAAGGGTTCTCTAAGCCATTTGAATTTTCAAATCATTGTGAAGGACAGCAAGGCATCTGATGGAAATGATTACGGGGTCAGAAATAACAGGTTTCCTTTGGCTGGTGCTGATCGTTGATTGGGCACTCATAGTCCGTCTCAAGAGAAGAGGTGGTGACTTTTCAGGCCCCTTTGAACCAGCAGTGGTAAAACGACAGAAAAATCTCAATTAAATGTAAAAGTGAATTCAGTCCTTCTAGGAAAAGTGGAACCCAGAAACATTTTCTTGGATAAGTGGACCACTGGTGCCATACCAGACTGCAGTGTGATGGGACATAAAACAGTAGACATAGCAACAGATTGTGATTGGTCACTGCAGCTACAAACGTTGTAAAATGTTCATCCTGGATAATAATTGAATTTGCTTTATCAATTCCCTCTGGAATCCAACGATAGTGTTAATATTACCATGGCCTTTTATCTTATTTGTCTTTATTTGCTGTTAAGGCACCTTTTCCCTGCTACCTCTGCGATAATCAGATTGGGGGCTTGTTTGGGAGATGTTGGCATGCCTGTGTTATGTGGATAGGCTTTTTATCTGGCATTGTGTCCATGCAGGGTGGAGATTCTATCAGCAATAAAACCTGCTCCTCAATGGAGCCCTGTCAGCCAACAATGGAGAACAGCATTACCCAGAGTGCAGCAGGACAAAGCCTTCTTCCCTTATCTCACGACGGGAATATTCACACACTGATTTAACTGCTTTTACCAAGGGAAAGTGTCAGGCTCTGAAAGACAGAGACAACACAGCAGTGATGGGAAAAAGAGAGCAAAGGAGGGGGGAGAAGCCTTAAGACAAGCAGGAGGCTTGTAAAAAGAAATGTCAAGAATAAAAAATGATGGATTTATGGATAAATTGGGACATTAGGTATAATTGTAACAAACACAAGCATATTTTCAAATTAACTTATTTAATCAAACAATAATCAAGACTTCTCTAATTTTTTGTCTTTCTCTCACATATTTCTTCTATCTCCAGGTCTAGTGTCTATCTTTCTGAGAGTCTTTGAAGTGAGTGTGCAGTTAGATGGGATATTGTTCGTTCTGAAGGGTGAGACACTGATGAGAAGTGCATGGAGAATGTCATTCACTTTGCTGAATTTTTGCTGTGTATGCAGCTTTAATCTGGGGGCACATTTGTTTATTGGCATACAAATGAACATCTGCATGGAGCTATGCTTGGACGCCATGGTCTCAGCAGCTCTCTAATCGCTTAAAAGCCTGGATATGTAGAGCATGCCAATGAGAAAGCAAGAGAGAGTGAGGCCGCCGAGCCGACGGCCTCGGTCATGCTCTTCTTTATCTGAGTTTCACTTCAGTTCAGTAACTCTCTCCCTCTCTCGCTTTCTCTTTCCTTCAGGCCAACAGTTTAATTTCCAGTAAACTGGTCGACTCTTATTGACTCGACATTATAACGAGGCATTTTTGTAACCTTCACTGTTGAAGAAAACAGATATTTTCCCAAGACTGAACACCTTAAACCACGTGTATTTATGTTGGTGAAATGATGCGACAGGACAGCAAACAGAAAAGAGACGTATAGAAACAGAAAAGTTCTGTTTAGTACGACTCTTGTGTTTTTACACTGCTCTCCCATAAAGTTCTAATGATGCTTATTAATGACATCTTTGATCAACTGTCCCTTTGTTCCTGATCGCCTCTCTGCAATCTTAATGCTTTAAAAAAAAAATTTTTATTTCATGCTGCAGATCTTAGTTCTTTCTTTCTTTCTTTCTTTCTTTCTTTCTTTCTTTCTTTCTTTCTTTCTTTCTTTCTTTCTTTCTTTCTTTC
>JBAMIG010000003.1:16580675-16597105 GCA_037177335.1 Kiunga ballochi
TTTCCCCAGCATGTTTATCAATCTTTAAAAAAAATTAAAGACATACATTAAAACAAACAACCCACCCCCCCACCCCCCCACCCCTCTCTGCAGAGGCACAGACTATTTTTAGCTGTTCTTTTCCCACTACATTCTTCAACACCACCCATCTCCTTTCTCTCAATTCATCCCTTCATATCAGCCCGACCTGAGCCTCCATCTCTAACCTTCAACTTAACCCAGTGCACTCCCTGACCGCTCTGCTCTGATCCCTCCACTCTGATTCTTTCCACTCGTTGCCGCTCTTGATCTCTTCAGAGCAGAAGGCAGAGGGCGTGTTGGTGGGTTGAAGAGATATGTCAGGGAAGGGGGGGATCTGCTCCATCTCTGCCTTATCCTTTGTCATTTCCAAAGATCCAACCTCTGACCTGTGTTTGGTGTCAGTTTAACTTCCGATCATACTGTCCATCTTCCTGTAGCCTGTTTTTATCCCCAATTTGCTGAATAGCATTAGAAAAAACCCAGACCTTGGTTATGGTCTGTTTGGGACTTTTCTACTTTAAAAAAGTTGTTTTGATTTTGTTTTTGTTCATAAAAAAAATTGGGGAGCCAACTGAGACATAAAATATGCATGAATATAAATGTGTTTATAAAGATATCCAGATATCCAAATCTTAAATTTGAGAAAATCAGAATAAGAAGAATATACTTGAGGACACTTGAGTAGAAGATTCTCTGTTAGCCATCTTCCTCTTCAGACTGTGACCACAGCTTTTCCAGCAAGGGTGAGGTAGCCGCTGTGATGCCCTTGAGCGCGCATCCTCGACCAGCCTCCTCATAATAATGAGGCAGGCCACACGGATGCTACTCACTGCATGCAGCCCCTGCCCACCCTCGCTCCTGCCTCTATGGGAGATAAGGACACCAGTTGAAAGGAGAAGAGGACACAGGAGGGTAACATCCTGTATAAGGAGGCGGATTAAGTGGTGGCATGAGGCTGAATCTGGGGATCCAGCTGGTAGCTGAAAACTTCACTGATTAATTAAAGTAGCGTAACACAATGGCATCATTTCACATTCTTTTCTTTTATTAATTTGTTTTTGTTTTCTTTCTTTCTTTTTTTTGTTTCTACTCTCTTGTGATAGTTATTTTCCTGGGCTGAAAACACAAGCAGCTGGGGTTGATAAGACTCCCACAGAGAGTAAGATTTTAGGTTTGTACGGTTCTCGCTGCAAACTGGGCTTTTTCCATGGTGCCACATGAATACAATTTCCCACTGCATGAGAAAAGATTCAGGCTTGTGTTTAAAGACACAAGTTTAAGACATACTACAAGTACCTCATCTTATTAAAAAGATCATACTCGGATGCCTTACATTCTTCGATATCTTCTCGCCTGATCATAACAGTCATTCCACATCACACTACCTCTCCTGTGTTCTGTGATGCTGATTATATTCTCATGCTGAACAGTGTGATTGAATATAACCATGACGCTAGCTTTCCACCACAGGTCGGGGCTGATGTAAGCGCCGTTATATCTTCTCTCATCACTTTTCTTCTTACTTTTCTTTTCTGCACAGGAGAATGCCATTTCATACTACGATTCCAAAGCGGATTCAGACTATGTGAGTACAGTACGGACTGCTTCCCTCTCCCCATCTGCCTGCCGTAACCCACCAAATTTTGCCCAATCCCCCTTCCACCATACCCTGCAAGCCTTCCCCATCCCTTCCCTCGGCCTACCCGGTGTTGATGCTCTCACCCCCACTCCCTCCGGTCATCGGACCTTGCGCTGTCTGTGTGCATTAGTGAGGTGACATTGCTGTATGGTGAGTCGGTACGCAGGCAGCATGCATGTGGCAGTTAATTCACTTGTCCTACCCTTGTAGTTTCTGGAGATCACTCTTTTTTTTCTTTTTTTTTTTGAGGCAACGCTGCACTGCAGGGTTTTACAGGTCCACATGCTGCAGGACCCATCCGACCTAAACAGTAGGGAAGAATTGTTTCCCCATAGATGTCATTAACAATAAATAATATAAACAGAAATTTCCTGCTTCACATGTTGTTGGTCTCATTCTGGATGCAACCTGCAGTTCCTCCTCAGGATAGGGCACTCTTAGGACTCACATGGGCTGATTTATTAAGTTTCAAGGAGAAGTGCAAGAATTCCTTTTAGATCACCAGAGCACAAAAAGATGGGAAAGCGAATGAGAAAGTGAAGAAGAGGAGCAATAAATCATGGTGTGATTTTCTCTTTGTGCATGCCACTCTTGTGATTAATGACACAGCGCTTTAGGTCCTGTCAGCACCTCTAATTGGAGAATATCGGTCATCATTAACATGGCGCACCGAGGCTGAGCCAGTGACACACCTCTGACCCTCACATTGCCAACCCTACCCAACAGTCAGGAGGAGGTCATTCCTCTCTGAAACCCTACCAGTAGCCTACCAGTGTTCCCATTTCCTAAGCTTCAACAAAGCTCTGCTGCTCAAAAAAAATCCTTTACTATTAGAATGATGTCACATGATATTAAAGTCTAGTTACGTGATTGGCATCCTCTTTGTCCTCTTTTATGCTATACCCAGTTAACTTCTCCTTTTGTCATTGTACCCTTGATTTGAAAGTGCATGTCTGATGTTCATCCTAATCCTCAGTGGAAAGAGCTTTTATTTTTCTTTCTGAGGGGGAGGCAGGGTCATTTTCAGGTTTGTTCATCTATCTTCAAGCTTCATGTTGTATTAATTACATACAAGCATTTTGTTCTTTTAAATAAAGTGGTGTTATCTACAAATATCTTTTATGACTGAGAGAAAATTAAATTATATGTATTTTCAAAAAGCTCACCACGTGAGATTCTGACTTTTTTTTTTTCAGCGAAGATCAATCAACAAAATCCGGGTAAACAAGAAGGTCCTCTTTGGTCTGCCGTTGCCACCCTTTTTAAATGCAGTACATTAATCTGTCTGGGAAAAAAATATTGTCAGTCATGTCTGTAGGTAGTAATTTACTTGTGGAACCAGAATCAAAAGCATAAAATACATCATCACGCGTCTTATTATTATACTGTTCAATCAAAATAGATTTTTACTGTTTTTCAGCTCTATTCAAGTTGAAAATACGTGGTAAATATTTTAAACAGCTGCTTATCACAGTTTCCATCTAAGTAATCCTTATTTGTTTGAAAGACACCAGCTCTGATGCAGAATTGGCTCTTTCTTTTATTTGAACAAACACACACGGGGTCAAAAGTGACATGTTACAGGTTAGACCGAGTCAGCTGAGGGTAGGAATTAAAGAAGCTTCAAAATGTCATCTCTGGCCTCTTCAGCCTTTAATTAAACCTTGAGAAAGGGGAGATAAAATTAACAAATTGGGTAATGAATCGAGAAAAACAGGTGGTGGATGGCTGAGGAAAATGAACCAATCAGTCTTTCTTGTGTGGATTTATTCAGCTTCTAATTAGGCACTGCCTTGGTTAATTATGATTGGGCTCTTCTAGTATGTTTGTGTGTGTGTGTGTGCGTGTGTGTGTGTGTGTGTGTGAGAGAGAGAGTGTCTGTGTGTCGGGGAGGGGTCTAGAGACCTGACACAGACTGAATTAGTGTCAATCCAGTGATAAACAAACACCTTCCCTCACAGATTCTGCTGTTTAAAAACCAGCAGGGTTAACGTAATAAGCTTCTATATTACTGGATAATCTGAACATTGTTCAGTTTTTCTTCTGGGAAATAAGAGCTGGGGATGGCGTCATAACTGAGGTGGCCATGTTCCAGCTGGAGAAGGGAATACCAGTAGAGTTCGGTCATTGTTTTCCTACCTTACCCAACCAGCTATTATAAGAAATACAAACAGATAACAAATTGCTATCATCTTCACTGGCTGGCCCAAGACTCCACCAAAAAATAAGGTTCACACACTCTAATGCATTACAGTACATTGTTTTAGTACATTTCTGCAATGCCACGCAATGTGTTTGCATCTAGTGTTGCATTATGTTTTCAGCAGTGCACGTGCCAAAGACTCAGTCTGTGGCTCATTCTCATTATATAAGATGGACTTTTTTGTTTCCGCACAAACTGTAACAAAGTATTCTCTTACATTTCCATTTTTTTCTTTTTTACTGCATCTTTCCACACATATTTTGTATTTTGAGGTTGTATGTTGGTAGAAAATCTGACTAAAAGTCTGTCAATCTGTCAACCACCACTAACTCTTTTGAAGTCTGAAGTGTGACAGTATTCCAGTGAGGAAGTAGTCAGTTTTTATATGTTAATTGAAAAGATAAAATGTGTTCAATATGTGCCTTTTAGAAAGGTGTATTGTACTTTAGCTTGAACTCGGTATCTAATTATTTCCTCCAAAATGAATAAAGCATCAAAATATATATAAAACATGGAAGGGTATGAGTCAGAAGGGCCTCTAAGCTTTTTAGTTCTTCACACATACTGTCTGGTGCTTATCTAATAGAAAATGTAGTCAATTCCTGCAGCTGTTTATTTTATTTATTTATTTATTTATTTTTTGCCATTTTTGTAATGGTTTTTAAGGGAAGTCGGTGCCCTTTTAGTAAAAAATGCTTTCAAATTTGTGAGTAAATGCTTCAGCTGCATTTTGTTAATGAGGCCAGAACATGTTGAATAATTGTAAATTAACTGGCTGTTAACTACTGAAATATTATTCTATGCTTGATATATCAGCACTCATTTTTGATCACACTCTGATGCCACACAAGTGGTCCAGATAAAAATTTGGACATGGGCTTGATCTTCTGTTTTCTGACAATGGGGCTCCAGGGTGATAATCCCCCCACGGCTCGTCCTCACAACAGCTTGTAATTGCATTTTAATAGTCAATTATACCCGGCCCATCAATCAGTTTCTCCAGTAGACGTGAGATTTTGATTCGGATTCTTTAGAAAATAAACAGTTTTCAGTCATGTCAGATCCAATTAACCCATGCAGCCAAAGTTTTTTTCTTCAGATATAAAAAAAATAATTACATTTATTTATATATATATATATATATATATATAGTAACCATTACTATTTCTTTCCAGTCTTAGTCGCATATTAAACCACATTGATAACTTATCAAGATTAAAAACTTCAAATTTTCCTTTTCTGTTTCTTTTTCATCTTCATTTTCTGTGATATCTGTCACTTTTTACAATACTATAAATATTAGTTTTTTGTTTTTTAATCATTTACAGCAGTTAGAACATACATGTATTTTCAGATGCTTTATCTCGTTGTAAGCAAGTTGTTCTAAACATGCGTGTGTTCACATGGGAGGGGATGTAAACAGTGATTAAGGGGACCACTTTTTAAGTTATTGGTGAGGTTAATTCATCTGGCACCTCATGTGTTTGTGATAGTCATCACAGCTGCTAATGAATCCATCTCTCTGTTTGGTGTCTGCTTTGATACCTGCTGCTGTTCTCTGATGAGAAGCAGAGAGCAGAACCACCTAGTCTGAGGGAAGAGAGCGGGTAGAGTAATTGCAATTACTTAGCTTAACATTATCCAAATACAAGGCTACAGGAAAAAGGTCAAACACAGTTTGCAAACACATGCTCAAACAACACATTATGGGAAGAATTTACTTTGGCATTTTCCCTTTTTTTTAGCCTTTTTTATTGAATACTTTTCTTGTTTTATGCTAACTCAGATTTGTGTGTGCCGTGTATGCATGTGTGTTTCAGCAGACGGAGGACGGAGAAGACGAAATCCCCATAGAGACCTCGACCTCTTTAGAGCTGGAGTTTGTGGATGATCCCAATTTTAAAAACAAAGTCAACTACTCCTCCAGCGCAGTCCAGATTCCTACAGACATTTACAAAGGCTGTAAGTTGTCATTTCAATATGCTAATAATGTTTAAATTTGTGATTTCTTGCTTGGGAGAAAGAGACACAGCATAGAGATTTTTTCATTTATTTTTTCCATAATGAATATGAGTAGCGAGACTAATAGAGCTATAAGGGTTGGGGTTGATAGATGCACTAGACATCCTGGTTTTCATGCACAGTGTTGGATTCTGACTTGACCTCTCTCCTCTTTCTCAGTAACTCAACTCCTTCCTCTCTTTGATATCAACCTACTCTTTAGTAGACTAACTTTCCAATGTTAGATGCTCTCTACCACCAGATCTTTGCTATATATTTTTTTTTTGTTTGTTGTTGTGTGAGCCTGTTAGCCCCTGTGCATGGACGCTGCTCTTCTTGCTTTGTCCTTTGCTAGCTTGCAGATATAGACACCCTTATTAGTCTGCAGCTGCCAAATATACAAAAGGGACCCCATGTACCTTCTGTTGCCATGCTCCCTCTGTTATCCACCTGTAATCTTTTGGACACTCAAAAACCAGAGCATGTTCAGACAGACAGGGACTTTCACCGTGACATTTTTTTCTCTGCTATTGTCTTGCTCTTCCTTTTCTTTGCAGACCAGGCAGTATATGGCACCTGTCTGTAACAATGCCCTCCAGCTGTGTCTCCAGACAAACCTTTTCAGAATTAGACACTCTTGGTTCAGGAGGAGATGTCAAAGGCCAACGCTAACTCACAATAGAGCAATCAGGCGTGCACATTGTTCCCAAAGCCATTTTGTGGCAGCTCCGGTTCCCTCACTCTGAAGATATGAGTCAGAGAATAAAGAACTCTTGATTGAGCTCGGTGGACTCTAAAGTAGTAGAATGACACATCGCATGGAGTTTTTTTTTCCCCCCTCTTCTGCTGTGTGGAAAATGTTTGCTGTTGATGTTTTTGTAGTTAGCTCCCATTGCGTGTTCTGCTGAGCTGAGATTGTCAACTGCAGATTTTGTGCCAATGCCATTATAAACGTGTTTGCTTTGTTTTAAATGTTACTAGATAAGTGGTTTTAAAAATGATGATGCTGGTCAAATGAACAGTAATTCTTGAAGCATAATTCTTGGTGGGACAAAAAGATCAAAGCACGTTTAAGAGACATAAATACACATAAGTACGCTTCTGTGTAGGATATATCCTGCAAGCTCAAACATGCCAAAATCCCACAGCAGAGCAGAATGAAGGGGAAAAAGAGGAGAAAATAAGAAACTAATTGAAGGGATGTTGTTTTGTTTTCCATGTTTTGTTCTGTGTGTAGTTGCCTCAGTTTTGATTTAGCATTTGTTCAAATAACACATATCAGTGTTAGTGGTCTTTGGTTTCCTTATCTAAGGTCAGGACTCTTAGAACAGCTTCTGTGACTAATTTATTTAATGATTTAAGACATATTGTTTTCTTGCCGCAATGTTTAATTATTAGCTGATTTGATGCTACATTCTGATGCTATGTGACCAAACTGTAAATACCAACCTAGAAAATGTTGGAACAGTAGAGAACCACAGTGCAGAGACACATTTTATCAGTACATATCACTGCATTTTTCTTTCCTTCATGTAAACCAAGGTTATAAACAGCAGTCTGTGTTTGGATGACAGACTATAATTTGACCAGTATAAACTGTATTACATTATTATTAATACTGCTTTGATCATATTGGATAAATTTCTGCTGAAAATGTTTAAACACCCAATAATTTTTTTCATAAAAATATGTACGAATGCTTTTTCACATGAAAGTGAGGGTATAGGATGCTGATTCTTGCACTGAAGCTTGCCTTCTGTTCTGTTTCTGTGCAATGTACAACCGAAGGAGAGACTTTGACCTCGTCTGGGGGTCTGGTTGTGCATACAGCAGTATCTGTGTATTTAAATGCTATATGTTGCATATGTTTTCATACACTCTCTCTAAATTGATCAGTTTACTAAAAATATTGGTTAAACATTCAAAGCAGCATTTTTCTGCTTCATGCTTTTCTGCTGTAACCATGTTAGTCACAGAATACTTCCTGTAGCCCCTTGTGGATCTCTGGGCTCAAGAACAAGAAAAAATTCTTACTTTTCCTGATGTGGGATTGTCAAACACCCCCCCTCCCCCCCCTCCCTTGATGGTAGTCCTAGAAACCTTTTTATATGCCATATTGTCTAAAGGATGCATGTAAAAACATGAAGCGTTTCAGTCCACTTTTACAACCCTGAGGGCCATTACTCTAACACTGGATATGAGAAAAACTCAAATTTTACATTAACAAACTAAAATATATCAGATAATTGTGACTTAAACTAACCTAAGGCAGTTCCTTTATTTCTGATAACATGTTGGAGCCTCTGTAACAGAATCTTGTGATCATTGCTGTCAAATGCAGATCAGATCTGAGATAAGTACAAACAGGAGTCCTTTATCTGAGGCAATAAGATCATTAGTAACTTTAACCTTGGCTGTCTCTGAACTCTAAATTCTCACTAAAGTCTTCACACAGATTATTTCTGCTCTAAAGGTCACATAGTTAAATTAAAACCATTTTTCAAGCATCGTAGACAAAAAATGGATATTGGTCTGAGCAAACACTCCCAGGTCCAGAATGGGTTTTCAAGTGATGTTGAATTATTGAAGTCAGGTTTATATCCTATTAAAAATATATGTATTGATCAAATCTAATGGATGCAATAATTTAATGGTAAAATTACTGTAAATAGTGGTTTAGATGAAAAATTCAAGTTGAAGTTTTAAGGTGAAGCTGTTAATCTAGAATGCAGAACACGATAGAAACGGTCCAAACATAAATCAGGATCCACCAACGTCTCTAAAGTTTATGCCAATTAAACATCATCTCTTGTAGAGACAAGACCATTTGTTTCACATATCCTTTTTGAAACAAATCAAGCTTAGAAACAGTTTGGAAAAACTCATTTGCATAAAACACTCGGCAAGCAGTTAGATGAAGCATCTGTCAATGGAGTCAAAAGCAGATTTAAAGTATATGGAAGCTTCATGGATACATGTTGCCAGACATTTGTATTCCTGGATGTATGTTTATTACACCTAAAACGAGCCAATAGCTGTCAAGACAGGACACTGATGGGTATTTATGGTTTTATTTGAGTCACTAACAAATCTTGTGGAGTCAGAATTGATGGATTCTCTGAATGATCGGAATCTTGCGACGGAGAGGCACAGAGGTGAGGTAGAGATGTGTGGACCAGAAGGTAGGCAGGAGGCAGAAGGAATGCTGATTACTAAGGATTTAATCTTATAACAAAGAGGGTATGCATACAGGGGAAACCATAAAGACTATGAGAAACACATGAAAGATAAACAGAAACTGTAGCAACATAAAAGCAGAAACCAAACAAACCAAAGTCAGACACCATGACATTAGCCATACGCTGGCCTTCACCTGTTATTTCATTAAAAAAATAAAGCGATTGATCTGTTACTTTGCTCATAAACCAGCTCAGAATGTCCATGTATGCGAACTTCCCATTGCACATATAAGCGTATATTACTTTGCTTTTATGATCAGGACAGAGCAATCCTTCTTAATGGCACCATAAATTTACATTAGCTGCACAGAGCAAAACAAGCTCAAAGGTAAAACTGCAAAGTCCTCAGACATTAGGAGTTATTTTGTTGGGGTGTTTTCTGAATTTTGATAAGGAGCATACGAGTTTGGAATGAAAATTGTCATAAATGCTGCTTTTGCTTTATTGATTTTAAGATTTAGCAGCATTTTTAGCTTAACTTGCCGGTAGGAATTACATAATGTCCTTGCAGTGAGATCTGCATTAGTGCCAGATGGATAGTAGAGTTATGATTTGAATGTGTTGTTCATGCCACAAGGACAGTTAAGGGAACTAATGTAGGTGGATTGTTATCTTTTGGGTCTGTATCTGCAGTATATCTGTGGGTTTAGGATTATCCAAAAAGAGGCATCGTGAATAAGGAGATGGTTGGAAAATGTTTGAGTGAGAAAATCTTCAGAAAGAAAGTAAAAAGTCTAGAATGTTAGTCTGTGCCGTTGTTGCACTTTATCGCTCTGTGTAATGAAAGCACCTTTGATTTGTGTAGGTTACCTCAGCTCTGAAAAAACCAAACTGTTTTCCAGGAAATTTCAGCAGGATTAGACAGTATCATGAAAATGTGCTTCCATAAAAAGAGAAGCCGAAATGGAGGGTTAGATGCAAAGAAAATGAGTGAAAAGAAAGACACAGTTTAATAAAAGAAGCCATTCTATGCAAGACTTCATTTTATTTTTAAATAATTGTGATCTTTTCAGGAGCTAAATGATGCAATGTGTGCATTTTAGTTTGATTCATCTGCAAAGCCATGTCTGTTTATTGAGATTGAGAGTGTTCCCTGAGTGCAGTAATGAACCATTTTATGATTCATTATCCCTCTGCTGATTCCTGCAGCCAAGTCTGCAAACTTTCTAATTAGCTTGGGTCAAACATTCATAGTTTTCGTCTAATTATTATTGCTTATTAGAAAACGGACATCACAACATGGCCACAGGGGAATAAATTGATGTGGGTGGTTTCATTTGTAGAGGACCAGGTTTAATCCGCTCTATTAATGATATTAGTCTTGAGAATAATTGTAGAGGAAAAGCTCTGAAAATACAATCACCAAAAATATGAAAATGGTCCAACAAGACATATGTTGTGCTGCGACATTTGTAGATTTACTTGAATCTTTTTATCAAGTCCATACTCATAGTGAATACAGATCCATAGAGGGTCCTTGCACTAGCGCTTGTAAATTGCACGTTGAAAATATTGAAGACCATTAATCAGTCATTAATTAAAAGCAGATGATTATGTGTGTATAGTGTGAAGTGTAGGAATACATTTGTGTTTTAATAAGCAGCCACTGGTCCTGGCGGGGAACAAAAGGAAACAGACACTGAATGTGTGAAGTTCTTTCAGTGCATGTGAAGTTTAAATCCGCTGCATGGTGCTTTTTCTGCAGCAGCCTAACGTCATGTTGTCAGTTTGCTATTGTAGTCAGGCACAGCAAGGAACTTGGTTATCAGAAGTGAATGGCTACAACCGGGAAGCTGTGTGCACAGATAAAGAGCAGAGCTTAATGTGTTGTGTATTGGCTGATTAACCCACACTAACACACATCAGCCATAAGTCCCGCCCCTTCTTAAACTTGGTAATATAGCCTGTAATCTCTTCTGATTTGTTAGATTAGCATTACATTTTCTGCAGCATATGATCATTTTTAAAGGGATTTTCTGACTTTTATGTTGCTTTCTTATGTGGAATATCACATCCTCTTTTGAGTTTCGAGCCATATTGATCTTATCGTGTGATATTTTTCACTCATAATTTATCTACTTCACTGGCAGCTGACCTGCCACTGTACTTTATCTGCTGTGCACTTTGACACATACATGGTCATTAGTTTTTTACTTCTACTGCAGTTAATCCTGCACTATGATAGGTAGCAGCCTTTCCACTGCACATAACTTGATGCCTTATCACTTATACATATGTTTATTTTCATATTTATTGTCACCTTTACGGTCAACAATGCAGCTTTCTCTTTTGCCCTGTCATTTGTCACTTTGCTGTTTTTCTTATCTTGTATCTGCTGCTCGATATGCCGCTCTTTGCTCTCTTAATTGCCACTCGGATATAAATAAAGTCTATTCTGACGTTTCCCTTCTAGCAGAAAAGTCCATGTTGTTCAGTAACAATTGATTATTACCAAAGACTTACAGAATATCACCCATCTTGATGATATTGTTCAACTCCCAGGTGGAATATCTGACTGTTAAACTGCTAAGTGTCCCACTATGTTCAACCAGTTAGTTGTTAATTGTATTTACTTCCCATTTGAGCAGGAAACACGCAGCTGGTCATGTTTTTAGCTTTATGTCAGAGAACAGCTGCTACCCACATCTGCAAAAAGGGATTGTATAACAAATTTCTGATATATTGAGCTGCTCTGCTCTATTCCAATAAACCATCCTTTAACACCAATAAATAAATACAATATAGTGTTTATTGTTTAGTACTTTGACAGAAAGAGAGGAAAATTGAAAATATCTTTGCTGAGGTCAGTAGTGATGCTAATTATAAGTAAAACAATTCAATTACTTAACTTAATTCAACAACAGAAGAGGTAAATCCTACATTTATTGTGTAACCCATCAGTAAGCTCATGCTCTTGTAGTTTAACAGACAGCCTTTATGTCTTTGTAGCTCTCTTTTCTCTGGTTTTGGTTCCCCTGCAGGAGGTTCTAGGCAAAAACTACTCAGTAAAGAGCAAATTGCAAACAGTGTATTTGCTGTGGAGACACTGAGTGCAACATATCTAGTAGATAAAGTCAATGCAGTGTGTATGAGATCTAAGAAGAATAGAAAGATTAGCATCTGCTGGCTTTCACTTGATCCAAACAGCCTCTGATGTAGCTCACCTGGTTTAAAATTATTTCAAAAGCTCCCCTGCAAATGCAGGTGCAAAGACAGCTTTTGCTAACAAAGCCCAGGCCTGTTTGCAAAAAAAAAAAAAAGAAGAAAAGGAAGAAAAAGAATTGCTCTGACAATAATGTTTTTTTCCAAACATCTTTTATTATATTCTTTGACTCCATTTAATGACCTCTTCACTAATATTCTGCATTTTGAGACTTGCATCAGCTAAATGTAACGTGTCCTTTTCATCTGTCAGTAGGTAAATGTGTGTGTGTGTTTGTACACATGTACTATTCATTTCACACATTGCCTTCAGCAGAGGAAGCTTCCTTGACAACCACCTCACACCACACAGGAGATCAACTCAGTCTCTCTCAACATCAAACCAGATTTAACTGTGAGGCGAAAAAAAAAAAAGCTAAAGTGATTTGTAAAAAAAAATGGAGAAAGTGGAAAGAAGAAAAAGGGATTTAAAGTTGAACCAAAGGAGAAGAAAAATTATATAAACACTGAGGCCCGCATTTCTTTCACTCCCCACTTTACAGACTCCATCTTTCTCGTTGCCCCTCACCCATCCAACCCCTATAGTGTGTGCCCAGTGAAGGGGCACTATCATTTACCCGCACACTAATTAGAAGAGTCAGCACAGCAAACTCCACTTCACTCACCACCAGCCTCACAAATTGCATTTTGTGTGTTTGTTATTTACTGCTCTTCTTTAATTAGAAAATGTATTCGGAGGAGCACCCATGAGGTGTAGTGCGAGCTCTCCTCCTCTCTGTGGCTTCCTGTATATTAAATTTTCATCCATCCTCTGAGAATTTAGCATTTGTCTCCCACTCTCACAGTCTAACATTACCATTTAGCTGATGGGAGGTATTCAATAATAAAAATTTAATATGAATTAATAATCAGCTGAATTTTTTTTCCTGGCTATAGAAATGATTGTTTTGCTTTTAGTGATTGTTATACTAACACGCACATTAGGATGCAGAGCTCTGGGTGTTATTTTTCTCAAAACGAGATATGAAAGGATAGTTTTCTCTCGGAAAAAGCAAAAAAATGTGTGTGTGGATGTGTGGAGTACTGCCAGGTCCTGTTGCTGCCGTTTCTTCTGAAAGATGAAAGGTTTAGGGTTCAGGCTCTTTAACACTCAGCCAGGCTCAAAATCA
Source organism: Kiunga ballochi (assembly GCA_037177335.1). Lineage (NCBI taxonomy): Eukaryota > Metazoa > Chordata > Actinopteri > Atheriniformes > Pseudomugilidae > Kiunga > Kiunga ballochi. The sequence goes on from JBAMIG010000003.1 coordinate 16,594,110, forward strand.
GCCCTGAAGAAAAGAAGGAGAGACGGAGAGGAGGCAGGACAGCCGAGGGAGGGATGGAGACTGAACTGTGCTGACAACAGGAGAGGAAGAGAAGGTGATACATGCAGAAGAAGTTGCTGGTGTGCAAAAATCTTGAACTGTGGAGGAAGCTGTAGCTTTATCATGTTTCTTGTTTGTTTTATTCACAATAGGTCTTCAAAAAATATCTGGCAGCACTTAAACGCTGTTGCTGAAAATACACATTGCTGTAGAAATGCACACATCTCCTCCTTTAAAGCTGTGAGCTCCACAAACATTCGTTTCGAGCTGAAAGTCAAAGAAAATGTGACGAATAGCCAAATATCTGGAGGTATTTAAATAAGCCTACAATGTGCCGAACACCACAAAGTCAAATAAGAAAAGATGTTACCTTTTTAAACTGCATTTACTGACTAACTCTCTGCAAAAAGTGTTTACAGCATTTTATTTATTGTGCTAAATGAACTCAAAGGTGGGATTTTTAAATGTTAACTCCACCTCTTTCATTGAAAACCGTGCGTATCGCAGTATTACCCAGTCAATGTCACCTTTAGGACTCGACAACCACCACCGTGTTGCTACCCTGTTTTAACCATAGAATATGTAAGCTCTTTATGTCTGTGGCAGCATTAATGCTTATGACTCTTCAAAGGGATTCAGCTAATAGGTTTAGCTCCATTAGCATTATGGATTTCTTACAAGCGACCACTTGTGTTCCGTCATGACTTATTATAGTGCTACGTTTCCTCTCTGTGTGTACGGTGAAGACATTTGCTCCTTTCCACAAAGCCACAGATCTTAATCTCAAGTATATCAATGTGAGGAATGTGTTTTTGTTGGGGTTGTCGGGTGGGGGGTCACAGGGTAGAGGTTGTGATGAGTGGAGCTGAGGAATGATCTCACAAAGAGATGCTCCATAAATCCTGCTCATAATTGTTTCCCTACTTGGCGTGCAGTCTTGCTCCATAAAGGGGCAAAGTCAAGGGTGCTCTAAATGTCAGGGGAGCGGTGCGCTGATGAATTACCTTTTAAAGATATCAGAGCGAGACGCATTTCAGGTGAAAGATGAGGCCAACGCAGCACTCTTAGGCCCTGTCTGACAGTGTGAGCATATTTCCCCCTCAGGGGAAATTTGTCTTTTTATCAACTGTCCAGAGAAGTCACAGCATATCCTGGCTAAATAAATCAAAGAGAATTAGTTTGCTGTGTTCTCTTATCTCTGATGTGATGGGGGTTTTTTTTCCTGCAGAGATCCCCTGCAGATATGTGTTATTATGTGCAAATGTGGGTTTATGCGCGTGTGTATGTTGGTTGAATTAGCCTGACATGGGGAGGTGGCTGGTTTTGTTCTGGGTGGCAGCATACAAACACATGCACTCTCTCCTGTCATTTATCAGCTTTTATGCTGGGACCTTTGACCGGCTCAGAGGTGGGAATAAAGATGCGTATGCTACAAACATCACAGCTGCACAGCTGGGTTTGTCATGGACAAACCAATATGCAAAAGGGTTCTATTAACCAGAATGTATCTATGCCTTAATGTTACCTGTACAAGCCAAGTTTTAAACAGAGCTTGCAGAATGCCCTTTTTGACCTTGCCTTAACTGGGACAGCCATCATTACAGACCCAGTGCCTCCCCAGATAAGAGCACCCATGACTTCTCTCCACACAGGCTGTCTCTGCAGTAACCTGCTGCGATAGCTTCTGCTTAAAGGATAATACTTTTTATACATTAATCTGATCTGCTCTTTGACCATGGAGCATAGCACAGCCCAGATGAGATTGAAAATCATGGTTTGGATCCCTGATAATCCCCACACAAGCATCAGTAAAATGTAGCTGCTGGACTCACCAAAACGCCCGAGGGTCGTGGACGTGAATGCAGCAAGTGTAGAAATTCATGATGGAAATTTCAGCAAAGAGATGAGCTCATTTCTGTCCCCAGCTTTTCTTGTCATGTTGTTCCCACCACTTGTACGGTGTTATGAGCGATAACATGCTGGTACTTTGCAGTTATGGATAGATTTTATATCATCAGTGGTGCTTTTGCTTTAAGGGCAAATTCACAATTTGTGCATCAAAGATGTACATTTTTAAATGGAAGGAAATCAGAACTGGGTAAAAAAAAAAAAGTACTTTTATCTAATCGAATCTATTAAAATGTAATGAATCTAATGTCAACCTTTGTCGCTTTTATACAGAATCAGCTTCTCTCCCGCAGAAAATGCCAAACTGGTAACACTGGTAATTACATTCTGGACCCTATATGATGCTGGAAAACTATCACAATGTTAATAAATAAGCTGGAGGATCAATGTTTTTTCATTGGATTGTGTTGACAGCTGGGACAATACATCTGCAGTACACACCCAAAATCTCCTTTTTCTTAGCCGAAATGATGACAAATTATTTTATTTTATTCATAACTGGATAACATTCACTTCCGCCATGTTCAGCAAATACATTTTGCTTTTAAAATAACATTCCCATAGCATTTTAGTTAGTGAGTTCTTTCTTTTGAAAATACTCGTTTTTAGCTGCTAGGAACTCATAGAAGTGACCCACCTTTGAGATTACATGGACACAGTCAGTGGTTCAGCCTGAGCAGCATGTTGCTTGCTTAATGTAAGTTTTAAAAGTGCCTTATAAAAGCACTATGCAGACCATTCACTAGAAATTACATTTCATGTAAAGTTAGCCTAGATCTAAGCACAGCTTTATTATCCATCTATCCATTTCTTCTACCCCAATGCAGGGAAGCAGGAGCTGAAGCCTATCCCAGCAACTACGAGGCAAACCACTGGCTAGTCTTATCGCTTATTTAAAAATGCACGTTTATTAGAGGAAATTCTAAAATCTACTTTAAAACTAGCTTAGGTTGAACTTCAAGTAGAATTTTTTACTGCACATTTTCTGCTTTTTGTCACTTGATGTCACTTGATTTAGCCATTTCTGTACGTTTGTCCCAATGACTTAA
>JBAMIG010000003.1:16597205-16615445 GCA_037177335.1 Kiunga ballochi
TACTGCACATTTTCTGCTTTTTGTCACTTGATGTCACTTGATTTAGCCATTTCTGTACGTTTGTCCCAATGACTTAAATCTTTGTCTTGTATTGAATTAGAAAAATTAGCAATGTGTTGTCAATTATTGTGATTTCTAGCATTTTCCAGTTTATTGTGTGTGTGTTTGTGTGTTTTTTATTGTTGTTTTTTTTTCTTCTGCCTGTGCCCCCACGGGCGAGAAATTGCTTTTTTTCTTGCTGTGAAAGCAGCCACTCACTCGTGTTAATTTCTGTGTTTCGTTCCATCAATCACACCCCTCCCCAGATGGGTTTTTACATTTACCCTGACTTGTCTGACTGCATCTTTGCTCCCCCATTTTCCTTTGTACTCGTGTCTATGCATTTTGAGAAAAATATGCAGAGAAGTTTCCCTCGGTGATGGCAGCAATTTGGCTTTCATAAACTCCTGTCCTCCAGACGCTGCTTAGTACTGCTGTTAGGCTTGTGTGTGCATGTTTCTGTGCATTGATTTATTTTTTTTCACAGCAAAACAGAGAGTTATAATGCTTGGTTTATGTTTAAGCTCCAGTTTTGGAAAGCCTTTGGCAGAGGTGAAGTGTTTCATATTTCCCACCTATAAGCTACCAGCTTAAGAAAGACTTACTGTAGCAGTAATTGAAAAGCATGGGGGAAAAAGAGAACGTGATTGATCAGAGGTGTGAAATTCAAGCACAGGGTTGAGAAAAACTAAACTTGTTGGTTCTAGTTTAGCTATGGTTGGTTGAGTAATTAAATCAGAGAAGCAAGTGAAGTTCTCCGCAGCTCAGTGCCTCGTCTTGTTTCCTCTTTAATCAGGTGGCTATTAAACCACTGATTGCGCTCTCCATCTTCTGACTTCAGCTCGGCCTATTAAATACAGACAAAGTGTTTTAGTTTGTGTTTGCGTGTGTCTGTGTGTGTGTTCATGCATATTGTGTCGCACAAAAAGGATGTGCAAGAACAGAATAATTCGGATTGCAAGTGGAAGACAAATAAGAGCCACGCTGTACAAGCTAAAGAGCAAGTTGTGATAGAAGAGACACATATTGATGATGTAGTTGTTTTTCCACCACCTGCTGCACATTATTCAAGTTATGGGTGGTTAGATGATGAATCCTTGTTTCCATAACTATGAGTCTATTTACCACTCACATATGAGATATCTGTAACTTTATATTCCATCTTAAAACACATCAGTGCTTTTGGCTGTGCTTGTGGAAACAGATCGATGCTTCTTCTCTTTCTCTTTCACCTCTTTCTGCAAGGGCCCACAAATCTTCAAACACACTACCCCCTGAATATTTAAAGAAATAGTTTTATATTCTGCTATTCAGCTGTGGTCTTTTCTTGCACATGCTGCAAGTGACACGCGGTACGACCCTCCTTCAAGGTGATCTCTTCTCTGCGCTCCACAGAGATCACTCAGATTAGGCTAATGCCACGCTCAGACGGCCACCACCGACCAAGCTACCTGCATCCATCCATCCTGATGCACTTATCTTTCTTGTACTGCCACAGACAAGGTTATTAGGCAAAGAAAGTCAATGTTTGAGCTAGTTACATAGAAGAACCCAGTTCTATGTGTTGCTTACGGTACATTATCTTACAGTCTGCTGTTTCTGCTTGTTTATCTGTTTGTAATCTTGTTAAATGTGTCTTGTGAGCATGTGAACAAAAGTGTCTTAAAAAACACAAAATTACATTAAATTACTTAATGAAAAGTAAGTAAAAGCTTAAAAAACAACATTCATTTGTGTTTAATTATTTATCTTTGGGTGACATTATGAATTTTACGTCATTGTAAAAGTTGGTACCAAATTTACTATTAAGCCTCCTGTGTGTGTTTATATTTGTGTGTTTTCATATAGCCCCTGTCATCCTTAATGAATTAAACTGGACTCAAGCACTGGAGAGGGTCTTTATTGAAAACTGGCGGGAGGACAACTCTCTGCGCTGGCAGGTGTTTGGCAGTGCCACAGGGGTGACACGGTACTACCCAGGTAGGCTGCAGGGGTCTGAGTCAACAGTCTGCATTATAACCCATAGCAAGATAAAGTCTAAATTGACCCTTGGGGGCCTTAGCTGCAGGACATTGGAAATTTCTTATCAGGTGGCTGTAGAAGTAACTCAATAGACAGATGGAATTATGATTACTTTTATCTAATCTGATCTAAAATATCCAACAGTGCACAGTGTGACCTGTGAATTATTTTCCATCTCACTCCAGCCACTCCATGGAGGGCACCCAACAAGATCGACCTGTACGATGTCCGCAGGAGACCATGGTAAGTATCTTTGTGAGGCCCAGTTTATGTTTTCATTGTATTAGCTAATACCGTCTAATATTAGAAGAACGAAGCCAGTGTCAGCGATGTTTATTTCCTACATTTACAAGATACTCCCAAACATAAGTGGTAACAGCAGGAAAGATGTTGGCATGGTCCTGTCGTGCTCGATTGTTGTGTCAGAAATGTACAAACTTGACTCAGTATTTCTTACACTATATCAGGCTGTGATTAAAAAGTGTGATTTTTCATATTAAGAACAGTACAATGATTAAACCTTAACGACGTCTAACTTCCACCAATATTTACTATGTTCTGCATTGATTTGCTAAATTCTACGTGTGTTTCATACGACGAGCAGCCCTTTGCTACTAATGTGAAATACACAAACCCTGCCTATCCTGTGAAGGTATACATCATGTAGATGCTGATGCATAATGTTTCCACATTTCTATTTTCCAACATCACATCTGAACTTGTTTAACTCGTAATGGGTTTTAATGAAATTTAGTTTGTTCCATGTGAGAAACTGGATAACATGCAGATTACTGTTATTATTTTTATTGTTTCCGGTGCTAAATTCAGTTAGTGTGGGTGGATTTAATTTACCAAACACATAGCAACTGCTTGAAGTGGGCACATAGCTATCTGTTTTAGTATTTTTGCCTCTTTGAATTCCTTCAAAAATGGAGAATTGTGACCCTCCTTTCTGCTTAACAATGTCTTAATACACTTTTTCTCACACCAGTAACGAGGGCTACCATTTCTTCTGACATGACATGTGACCCTGTTTTCCCTCTAAGCAGATCAATAAATTCACACACCAGCACCAAAATGGAGATTAAAAATGCTGAAGTTGCAGACACATAACTTTCCGTTGTAACACCTTTGCTGTGGCACAGCTCGGTCCTGCTGTCTTGAAAGCGTGACAAACCTGAACACACACTGTGAACACCTTCAGATTTTAATTAGTCTAATACAATGGAGGCAACAGAGCATGTCCATTTGCCTTTTATTGCTATATTGAAAAAATTTGAGGTCTTTTCATTGTTATAATCTTTATAATTATTCTTCAAGTGAAAAAGTAAAGCCTGCTTTCAGTACGCAGATGGGATGACTACACATGTTTGTCATTTAATACAAAGACCGTTTAAAAATAGCAATGAAAATAGTTGTAACTTCTCAGCCAGTCCAGTTTATTGTAATGAAGAGCATTTTTGTTCTCAGTAAAGGATGATTTGTAACATTGCGGTGAAACATGCACAGGAAGTCTGGCTGTTGAGAAACACCGGGTTTAACCAAGTTCCCCCTTTTCACCCCACCTAAACCTCCTGTCCATCCTTCAACTTACAATCTACCTGCAGCTGTCACATTGGCTTTGTGGTAGCCCTGGCTGTTGCCTAGTTACAGGTTAGAGTGAAGTGGACATAATCATGACAGCAATGTTGATTAGACCTGACCCCATTTTTCATCTCGGTCTTCATCCAGATCAAATTGAGTGGCTTTTTGAGGTCAGGCCAAGCTGGCAGTTGAAGTCAACAAGCTCAGACTAAATAAACTAAACAGGAGAGCCCTCGATTTGTGTATTAAGGTTGTATGAAGTCATGTTTTAAAATATAACAAGGGAATAACCTGTTAATGGCTGAATCTGGACATATAACTATATAACAATAGGTAATGGCAAATTGAAGTCACTGTCAAGTGAAGTTTAAAATGCACTTATAGAAATGCTCCTTTCCATATTAACCAGTTCCTCCCAAATTAATTCAACTTACTATAAGCAATATAGATTTAGATTCCATAACAATGCAGTTAAAAAGTGTCACATTAATAACATAAAATAAAAAAATAAACATTTATTGAAAGATTGCAACCTCGTGGTTTAAAGATAAGCGGAACAAATGGAAATAATCTGGATTCAAGCAAAGATTTTAAGTGGGAATGAAAACAATATGTCAGCATCCATTTAAATAATAAGAGAGAAATGCTCAAATCTGTTTCCTAATACTTTACTTTCTATAACCATTAGACTAACAAGGTGTTCCTGACAACTTAATTAAGTGAACAGCAGCCATAAGTCTCCATTGTGTTGCAGTGTCACTTAAGGCAACACTGTGAACATGCAAAAAGCTGTAAACACAAACCAGTATACAGAAAGACAAGTTAAAACATTGATCCTGTCTGTGATCTGTCAGCTCAATTTCCAAAGAACACTAGAGTTTAATTATCTTCTAAGTGTTGTGACTGGAAGACTCTTGCTGAAGACGTTAAGGACCAAAGGATGAAAAGGAAGAGAGAAGCTGCCAAATGGCAACATCTGTGATAAGCTTAGACAGAGGAGGAAGTGTAATTTTGTGCAAAGGGACACCGTGTCACTTCCCTGGTCCTCCATGTTTGTCACTGTCGTTTTGTTGAAATTTTCCTCACATTGGCGTCTGAGACATTCCTGTATCCTGTTGCTTAGCAACTTCTGCCAAAGCAGAGCTGAGTGGTGGGGCTTTGGAAGACAGTGTCATGTGTCAGGTCAGACTTGTGTGATTATAGTCTAACATGCTGTCTCCCTGACTAACGTTCTCTCGAGAGGTCAGTTGATCACATGCTTTGAAAAAAACAAGAGCTTGGGTGTGCACGTCTTTGACAGCAGTGGATGGGAGCATCCATTATAGAAAAAGTGGCACAAATAAAAAAGAAGTATTTGAGGTTTTAAGATGAACATTACTTGTGCATTAATCACTCCAGCATAGTATTTTAATCTAAATCTGAATTTCCCCTCTACACTTTTATCCTGTGTTTTAGACAAACCTTTAACCACATAGGTGAGTTTTTCCAGCAGATGAATGTCTATTTTAGTGGTGCATCTCTGGCTGAAGCACTGTATGGCCTTTCATCAATGATAGAAGATTATTGCTTTCTGCAATAAGCAAACATGTCAATTTTCACCAAGATTTTCTGTAAGGTGTCACTGTTTTTCCTAAGAAATGGAGTTTGGCAATAAACAGTTATGTAAAACAAGGCAAGGCAAATTTATTTGTATAGCACTTTTCATGTACAGTACAGGACAATTCAAAGTGCTTTACTTTGAAACAGTAAAAGCATAAAAGATGTAAAAAAGGATAAAAACAGCAAAAATCACAATGAAATCATAAATTACATAGAGGTCAATAAAAGCAGATCAGATAAAGTTACCGTGCAGATTAAAAAAAAAAAAAAAAAAAATATATATATATATATATATATATATATACATACATACACCCATAACAACCATTTCTGGTGGTAGCATGCCTGACTATTCCAGAGCTGACAAGGTGATCTTTAAAGTCAAGAATGACAACAATAAAAATCCAGTAGCCGCCTGCCTCTACAGATGGGCTTTCCCCCTTTTTGCTCCTCCACCAATATCCTCGAGAATATTAATGGTCCAGTCTACACACCTAATTGTCTCCAATTGGTCTGACATTAATTATTAACGTTTGTCCATTATAACGTCTGATAGTTTCATCAAGGGATTCAAAGCAGAGGGTAATAAAAGGCAAAGGAGAGGAGAATGTGAAAAGGTGAAGAGAGAAATAAGCACAGGTTGGCATGTGGTCCTGTTAGCCAAGCGTTGCAAAGATCCCATTACCTCCCAGGTTCACAACAGCATGTTGGCTATATCACATATTGATTTCTTCAAAAAGTCAATCGAACCTCGTTATAAATATTATGATTGTTGGTCAGTTTCTTGAAGCTGAGGCTTCTTTAAACATTACACCCAATATCCACAGCCTGGAGCTTTGTCTGCTGTTTCTTTTCCCTCGCTCTGCTTCGGGTGTAAGCTGAGTCAGAACAGTGTTGTTGCTGAAGGTGACACGGGTTTGAGCCGAGGAGTATTAAATCAAGCAAAAACGTAAAGACACTTAAGAATTGTTGTAATTTTCATCAACTCGTATGAATGACTTATCAAAAAGGAAAGTGTGGGAAACATGATTTAAAATACAACTTAATCTTATCCATAACCAATGCAAATCTGGCTACCAACACTCCCAATAATAAACACAAAGTGGAATAAATAGGCGGCAGACAACATCTTTTTCTCCTGCAGGCTCTCTGGGAACCCTCCTCCTATATTTTTATCTTAATTCAATCTTTATTCGCCTGCCACATCCACAGGAGGACTAAGAGAGCAGCAGTCCATAAAATAAAAAGCCCATCAGCACATTACAAATTCACACACACATACATACTACCACTGTCTTTGTCTTATATACAGTTCTCCCATTATCCTGTGCTGAGTTTCCTCACATCCGCTTGTGAATGATGCATTTATATCACAAAGGGAAATTATACTTGCACCGCTCATTATGTCTCAGCTCCGCCTGTAAGCACACTCCGTATCAGAATACAGGAGCTTCAACGTACTTGGAACAGCTGCTAATACAACACAAAGCTACAAAGCTTTATTTACAACGTTTTTTACATGTCTCTGAAATGCATGTTGTAGATAATTTCTCCAATTTAAATTTAATGTGCAACACTTTCTCAATGGGTCAGGGTGCAAAAACACAATCTCCTGAGAGAGTTAGCCCCCTCGACACAGTTAATGTATTGAATTTACAGTGCTGTGCCATGATAAAACTATTTCATGAATTCCAATGAGTCTCCTTTACTGAGCTGTTACAAAAGGAACAAAATACAATCATCACAACGCAGAAAACGTGTTCATTGCTGTGTAATGCATTTCTCTTAGGTTTATTTTTGAAGGGTTTTGGGTGTTGTAAGAGTGTAATGGCCATGAATATGGCTGCTTTAACCCACTCTCACTTGGATACTGGATCCCACCTCATAGTAGCGGTGAAACCCTTGCAGAACACATACATCAGGCCTTATCATGATTGTAGATATTGTCACACTAATATTTGTGATCTTGTAAACATGCTTACATCATGAAATGTGGACTATTATCGCTCTGGTATTTTATGACCATACAATAAAGGACTGTAAGTGTTTGCAGACGTATGCTTTAATGTATTTGTATATTACAACTGCACACTTGATATATAGGGTCTTGTATATAATTTTATGATTTACTTGTCTCCGATAACTATATTAGAAAGTCTGTATTAAGATCAAAATGAATTTGACTTTTTTTATATTAACCTTTATTTTAATTGTTCATTTGAATTGATAGTCTCAAAGAAGATAAAGTGATTTTAATGGGAAAAAAAACACACCACTTTTAGGAATAATTTGAGAAGTTTCGTGGTTTCAATAATAATGCTTTTATTTAAAAGCACCTTTTAGGTCAGTCAAGGTCACTGTTCGGTAAAACTAGAATAAGAAACAATAATTAAATTAAACATAAAAACCGTTAGACTGACACGTTTAATGCTTCCACTGTTATTTCACATCTTTATGCCTGTATTGGGATTTTGTTAACTGTTCAATCATATCACAATAAAAAACATTTGTCTGAGACACAAACTGTAGCGCATTAGCGTCTCAACCACTAGGTCGGTGGTTTGATTGGCAGTTATTCTGAACAAGGTAATTTCACGTTTGATTGATTTTACTGTACTTTTTTCTCACTGTTAGACTTGGAAGTGGAGTTTTTGTTTATCTGTTGGCTGGTTTGTCTATTAGTAATATAGATTTGCTTAAGAAAAAGAAACTTTAAGGTGGACCATGCTCCACCTTAAAGTGATTAGCTTTACAATTTCAGGCCAAATCTGAAAATACAAATCATAAAACTGATTCAGTGATAAACAGGATGAGAAAATGATTCTGCAATATTTTTTTTTGATATATATCATATAAAGATGACATTTTATTTAGTAAATCTTCATATAACAGGTCAAAAAAAATTTTTTTTTATATATATATATATATATATATATATAGGCTTATCAGAGTATGCAGCAACACACAAATGATGTGAAATGAAGTAATGGTATTGAAAATAAGTGACCACTTAAAGTAGTAATGGTTCGCTGTCAGTGGAAAAACGTTCCTCGTAACTTAGTGAGTGGACACAAAAGCCATTGGCTGCGATCTTGAGTCTGCTGGATGATGGTTCTCACAGGGGGACAGAATGGGCAACTGGATTGTGCTCAGCAGCAGCCAGGCCCACCTGCTTGTCACCTGGCCTTGGCGTGCAGGAGACTGGGTAATGACAGGGAAGGAATGGCATCAGTGGGCAGAAGCTGAGATGTAATTACTGACTGGTATCCATGCAGAAACAACACATCTGGATCCACAAGTCCAAATGTGGAGAATTATACACTGAAACTGGCCTTGATTCATGATTTATATCTGTCAGAACAGTGTTATCAGTCCCAAGACTGAAAATCCTTGACTCCATCCCACTCCCTCTGATCCTGGCGTTCTCTGCTCAGAGGGAGAAACTACATTCATTCGTACTTCAGGCGAGAAGTAAAAAAGAGAAGTGTTCAAAGGCCAAAACTATCTGAGTGGAAGATCAGCTATGGCAGCATTATAGCTCCAACTCCATCCTGACTCATGTGCCGCTCATCCTTACTATATCACAGCTCATACATTCATCTTAAAGACATTTAGCTGTGATCAATGCTGGTTCTTTCACAGTCCCAGCGAAACTATCAGTTTGAAAGAAATATTTTAGTAATATTTTCTCAGCATATTGTGGTCTAAAGCTTATGGTTTTCCATTGTGAGATTTTACATTGGTCAAACTGCAGATGACCCATAATGATGGAGTAATAGAAGGCTGTATAGCTTTATAATTAACATTTAGCCCCTTAAAAATAACTTGAAATGCCATTAAAGGACCATTCTCCTCAATGGAGAAATAGACTGACCACAGAAGTTAATGAATCTAGCAGTTGGTGTGTGAGCATCAGCCACTACCAAATGACCCTCCTTCAATCTCCAGTCGAGGTGACTCTGTCCATGAGCCTGAGGGGGTTGAAACATGGGCTGACTGAATTTTGGTCCTGCATCGATGATCATTTTTCGCAAACTCTATCTGCTCAAAATAAAGCAGCCCCCACCGTGTAAAGTCTCGCCTCACTCCTCTCCATCACCGCCTCAAATTAAGATTTTAGTAATTAAATTGATAAGTCATACAGGCCTACATGCCTCATGGTTCCAGACTTGATTTCCTGCACTGTGTAGTTGTGGAGAGCTGTGGAAGTTCTACCTTTGATGTGGTATTCTTTATTATTGAAAATAATTGGATTCTCCCTCCTTCCTCTCTCATGCACACACATACATTTCTGCATATATTCACTCTGGGCATGCTCAGTCAATCGACCTCTCATGACGCAGTTTCTGCTTCAACTGCGGTTTTCGTTTTCAGCAAAATGGGGGTGTCTAAATGATGGGAATCTGAGCAGCCCAGGCAGTGGGCAAAGAAATGTTACGAGTCAGAGGTCATTCTGCAGTTTAACATGGTGCCTGCCTGTGAGTGGGCACATTGAAACTTGGAGTAGCCGTGAAGCTAACGAAGGCCTCATTGCTGTTTCTCCATATCAGCTTGGCCATACATGAAAAAAGAGCCTCTATGGCCCACAGGCAGCTGGCTTCCCTCCATACTCAGTGGAACGTCTGATAATCAGCAGAAGGAGACCCCTGATGATTACTCTGCCTCTGCCTAAGACGGCTGCTAACTGCTTGCCTGCTCACTCCTCAGAATGTCAAACTAGTGCTCACATTGAAAAGCCTGCTCTGTCCGTCAATCTCAAATCACTTTATATCAGTGGAAAATGTGAATTTAATTGCCACTGGAAGAGACTGAGGGGTTATTTAGATATTTTTTCTGTATTTCATCCTCTATCAACATTGGGCAAATGTTATGTGTGCGCCACTTCCACAACACAAGTTATACGGCGAGCTAGTTCAGTACTGTCTGTGGGAGATGCAGACCCACAACAACTCCTTAGCAGGAGGTTTTTTGCTTCTGGAGTACAGTGGTTTGAATCTGCTTGCCCCTCTTCTTCACAACAAATGGATCACAATTGTAAAAAAAAGACTCAGTTGATGAGTCTCTAAGTAAACAGAACATCTGTTTCCTTATTTTACTAAGCTGCTTTGGTCAGTACAGGTTCTCCATTAAACAAGTCAACAGTGGTACATCGGCTGCTCATTGACAAATCAAGATGGTGGAAATTAAGCTTATATGTCTCAATCACTATATGATGACTATAAAAAAAATCACAATTATTTTGGTTATTTATTGTAACTTGATTGCAAAACACTATTTGATCTAAAAACTAATTTAAAAAACTGTTTGTTGAAACAATTATCATCATAACTACACTTTTTTCCCCCCAAACAAAACAAATGGGTTCAGGACCATTAAATGATGCTTTGTTCCAACATAAAATAAACCCAAGGTGACCTGAAAACAACTCTCTAACATGGCATTTAGTGATTTTATGGTATGTTACTGATCTGTTGTATCAAAACAAACACAGCCCCATAATACTATGGTATAGTATGCATATTTTTACTCTGAAGACAAAACAGTCAGGCCTTATAAAAAGTGCAAGCAGAGCTCTTGGCTCTGATTAGTTCTGGTAATCCTCTGATAATGCAGCATTGAAGTTTTTTTTTCTTTCACATTTCTCATGCCTTTCAAAACCATAACAAAAGCCATTTTTAAACTGTGGTTTACAGATCAGTGCAGGTCATTATACTAAATTTGCTGTTATGTACTTAGACCATCAACTAGTAATTACATTGGTTTGTGTTGTAATTAATCAGTCGGTCCTGTTATTCAATAAAAAGGGCTATCCATGTCGAAGTCAGCTGACAGCAGCTGTAACCAAAACTGAAGTATATAACAACTTATTAAACTTTCCTAAGCACATAAGCCTTTTCAGCGTTCTGTCACTTAAGCAGGCTCAGCCATGGTTGCTCCACATTATCATGGCTCAGCTCATCCTGACTTTGGCTTCTTTCTTTAGCGCAATTTTCAGAGCTTATGGGTAGAAATTAAAGGCCATGCTTTACTTCTTTTGTGTAGGTATATCCAAGGTGCTTCCTCTCCAAAGGACATGGTCATCATTGTAGATGTGTAAGTATCTTTCTCCTCTTTCATCTGGTCCTCTTGACTAGATTAGACCTTCCCTTCAAAGGACACCAGTGCCACCTGTTGGTCTGAGGAGAGGCTAAAGTTGTTGGAAGATTTATCGTCTCCTAAACGTTGAGCTTTTTTAAGTTCAAAGCTGTTCTACTCATATTGATCCTAGCCTCTTTTTTGGGGTTACAGTTCTTTTTTTATTGTCATAGAATTTCTTAGAAGGTGAAATGACAACATAGATTCATTTTTGCTTTTTTACCCAGGAGTGGAAGTGTCAGTGGACTTACCCTCAAGCTCATGAAAACCTCTGTAGTGGAGATGCTTGACACCCTATCAGACGATGACTATGTGAATGTGGCCAGGGTAAGTAGATTACCGATCAAGATTTGCAATTAATGATACAAATCACTCCTGAAAGCGGCATTATTGCAAATATTTGCTGTTTTCATTAAGCAGCTGGTAATCAACCACAAAGTCTGTAAGCGGCACAGTGGGCTCTCGCTACTCCCAGTTGTTTGCTTGTAGTTGAAACAGTGCACTTCCCTCATTACAGTTTATTTGCTTTTCCTGCATCAGTGTTGTCTGTGAATGATTGTGTCCATGTGCCTTTCACTCTCTGCTGATTACCAGGGTTTTTCTATTGAGACTAATATGTGGGGAATATTAATATTATTCTACTTTGCAGGGCAGATAACACACACACAGTCCCTTTCTCTCGCTCCCCCACACAAACACACACACACACAAATGCGTCCACTTGCTTGGTGTGGTGGGTCCGTTTTATAGACTCTCTTCGGTAATCCTTCATAATCCATTGCTTCTAGCCACTATATGCCCCTAAATCCCAGCTCTAAGAGCAAGAATTGAGCATGGTAATCTCGGTGGGAACACATCTGATTGTCACTACTATGTAGTTTACAAAAGCCTGCTGTGAATTATTTGCGTGCATTGGAAAAAGTTTTTTTTAAAAAGGTACCAAAAACCTAAATTAAACCTCATCTTTTGAGTCATAATGAAAAAAACATGACCTCACTTCTAATTATAATATAATTAGTTGCAATAATAAGGATTAAATGTATTTGTACAAAAAGATAATGGTTGCATCTTAGTTAATATTTTGCTTCACAGCAACTGCATTTCATAACATTTCACATATTAATACTGTGATAATTTTGACTGAATGCATTTGTGTGTCGGTTTAAATATGAGACACCACCTGCTCCTATGTGAAATGTCAGCTTTTCTCACACATTATGTTTTACAGCAGTATGTCCTGAAAATATCACTAAAATCTAAAGCTGACCTTCAAAAGGAAGCAAGATTCGAAGCATGCCATTTCAGACATTGCTCCTAATGTTGTAATCATGTTTGGGCTCTGCCTGCAAAAAGATCTACACCAGATTATCTACACCACACACAACCATGTGCATACAGATACATGTGTGTACACAGCTTTAGGCTAATTTGGTGGATGAGATGTGACAGATAATATTACCTTGGCTGGGTTTCCGTTCACTGTATTGCACTGGTGTTTCAGGTGCACCTGTTCTTTGTGAGGAAAGTTGTAATTACCGCTGTTTACTGCCAGCCAGAGACTAGTGGGGCAGCTTGCATCTGCACACACCCACGTCTGCATTCTGCCTCTGTGAACTACACACACATATCATAAAGGAAACACAGTTACGCACAATTTAACACACTCTTAAGTTGGCAACTTTGTTGGTATGTTTTAAATACTTTACACCTCCATGCGTGTCGTCTTTCTTCTCTTTCCTAGTTCAATGAAAAGGCTGACGCTGTTGTTCCGTGCTTCAGAACTTTGGTCCAAGCCAATGTTCGTAACAAGAAAATCTTCAAAGAAGCCGTCATGCATATGCAAGCCAAAGGAACCACAGATTACAAATCTGGTTTCACGTTTGCCTTCGAGCAGCTTCTCAATGTAAGAGCCTGCAAGCTTTTTATCATGCAAAGGCAGTTCTGCGGTGCATTGTTGTTTCTGGGGTTGATGTTAATGTAAAATCCAGTTAATCAAACTGAATTTCACAGTAATAAAGCAGGGTTGACAAAGAATGCCTTGTCATTTTTGATGGTAAGTCTGGTTATAGCTGCTGTTGCGATGAAGTGTGTCTAAGTTTTGTAGCAGCCATCACTGTGGTGAGGTCTGTCAGAAGCAGGCATCCACGTGCTATCGACACAGGTGCTGCCTCGGCTCCATATGCTGCTGCGCATTTTAGGAGGCTGCCACCCTAATGGGCTCTGATGGGATGATTGATGAGCGTAACCCAGAGGAGATCAGCCACAGACGATTTATATTCCTCTGGTGGGCTTGGAGGCATGGAGCCAAATATCCTTCCTTTTTGTCTGCAGAATGAGAAATAAAAAGGCCCCTTTAATCGTTGTCTGCATCAGACTCATTCAAATGATTGGTGGCAGAAGCACAATAAAGAAATATGTAATTGTGGGAACATTATTTATCTTTATTAGAATCTTGGCAGATTGGCATTACGCTGGCCTGCATATCAAAATCAGCTGCTGTGGACAGAGAAGCAGGCAAATTTAAAGCTAGAATAATGTCATATACTTGAGGTTTTATCCTAAATGTATGCAAATATGATGAAGCTCATGTCTGCCAAGAAATCTATAAATGTGTGATGAAGTTCTAAAAATGAAAGATAAGACAGGATTAGACGGCTCTGTTAGCATGAGAAAGAACATTAAAGCAGGATGGTATCTGTAAATGTAGTCAAAGGGGAACATATTTAGCCATAAAACTGCTTCAAAAACATTAAAGTGTGACGCTTCTTGCATAAGTATATAGTTTAAACAAGACTAAACAACATATATTACTAAATAACTTTTTAAATCGGACTCTGGCATTGTTACGTTTTATCCTTGTATGTTGTCTAACATGCGTCTCCACCTTGCTTTCTTTGCTTGCCACAGGAGAGCAGTGCCCCGAGGGCCAACTGCAATAAGATGATAATGATGTTTACAGATGGCGGGGAGGATCGTGCACAGGATATCTTTGAGAAGTACAACTGGCCAAACAAAACAGTGAGTGTGTTAACCATAATGCCGTTATCTGTCCATTGATTCCACCAGCCAAAGAAATCATGCATGTAGGAGTCTCTTTTCCCTTCCAGTTTCTACTGTTTTCCACAGACTTTGTCTCATTATAGCACAGTTATGTTAGTCAGACTGTCAGACATGCCAGGCACTCCAATCTGTGCACATGGTGTCCTTTCCAGGCTTTCTTCACTTCCACTTTTGTCTGTCTTTTTTTAAGTCTTATGATTCATCTCTTTAGTATTCCTTTTGCCTTTCCTCCCTCTACATCTGCTTCTCTTTCTCTGCGTTCTGTCTCCTGTGTTGTTTAGCTGCCTGTTAACAGCTCCGACCTGCTGACTAATTAGCCTTTTTTTTTATCAGACCCTTTAATGATACAGCCAGTAATCTACCAGTTTGTGTCTTTGTTCATATCTTGTCACTTCCACCCTTTCATTCCTTTACTTCACAAGCCAGCTAATATTAATTTTGACATTCCTTACTGTACAGCTCCTTTTATGACAGCTGCTATGTAGTCAACAGCATTATCACAACTGTGCGATTGGATAGAGTTGTGTGAGTTAATAGTGGAGCTAAGTTAATATTGTTCATGTTTGTTATTCTGTAAATTTGACTTTATACCCTTCATGAAGGAGGTGTTTTGATTAGCATATTATATTATGTTAAAGTTACAGCACAAAGACATAAAGTGCTTTAACCTGCTGAGAGCTTTTTTACATTTCTTCCTATATAATCTGTCTTTTCTCCATATTTTTGTCTTCAATCAGGTTCGAGTTTTTACTTTTTCTGTTGGCCAGCATAATTATGACGTCACCCCTTTGCAGTGGATAGCTTGTGCTAATAAAGGTATGGAGACTTTTACTTTTAATGCAGCTCTTTGAATGTGGGATTCTTAGTTTTAGACAAATAACAGTTTTCTACAGAAATCGGATGTGTTGTCAATAGACATAAGTTTTCATCAGATATTATGTTATTGCCTGTAAATAATATAATGTACACCTCAGTCAAATACCTTCAAGAGGCTGGTGCAAAACCTGACAACTAGATAAATCATTCGAATCAGGTGTGTTGCAGTAAGAAAACTGCTAAAATGACCCCCATTGGCCCCAAGACGTCTTGAGTAGTTAATTGCTGATATAGTGGCTCTCAAGCCTCTTTGAATGCAAACATTTAGTAAATAGAAAAGTTGGATTTGCTCTTGAAAACACCGACTCACTGAATAGTGCTTGCTGTTTGTTAATGTAGCCGAAGCACCCGATGGAATTTGATCAAAAAGTAACAATCTGGGAATCTTTTTTTGTATGTGAATGTTGGCTTTTTAAAGCTTGGATCCAGGATTCAAATCGATTCAACACGCATGGATTGATCTCATTGAAAATATGTTACACCTCTCAAACAGCACACATTTTGAACGTAATCCAAAGGAGGTCCAAATACAACAGTTTGAAATTCCAATTATTATTATTATTATTATTATTATTATTATTATTATGTTTGAGGGCAGTGTGTTTTTTTCCAGCTTTACAACACAACAGAGAACCTACTTTTGCATTTTATTACAAATATTGGTTTGGTGTAAAAGATCTGTTACAGAATAATTGATTAGATTAACTTGATTAGTCCAGTATCAAACCAATTTTTCTCTGACTTTAACTAGAAGACATAAAAAAATTGCACCAGTTGAAAAGAGTTACTGATCATTTGACATTTTTGACATATTTCCCAGGGTTGTGCCCACTTCTGTTGTATGTTTTCTTACTCTAACTCATAAACTATTCTTCTGCCTTATTGTGTTTGTGACTTTTCACCTTGCTGCTGTGTTGTGCATATTTTGCAGATGAAAATACTCGTGCCAACACAGTCACATCCATCCCAGTTTAAAACCTGGTTTTAAAGCTCCGCTCTTTAAGTTTGATGTTGACTTACACCAGCTATTTTAGATAAACATATAAATTACTGACATAGTTTGTGAAAAACTGAAATGTGTTTATTAGTCTGAAGCAGCACCAGAATGAAAATAACCCAACAGACATACAGCTCTGCCTCTGACTAACAGCATGACAGGACAAATGACTCAGCTCGTCTTCCTCTTTGTCATTTTGTCTGCACAGATCTTATCCAGACTAAGCATAGTCAATTCAGTCTAACTTTTGCTGCTGTGCTCAATTCAAACCCTTAATACTTTTTAAAACACTTACATACCTTTTTTTCTGCCTTTTGTTGCTTGATTAAACAATGTTTCTCAGTGTGTGTCTGAAGCGGGTCCTTTATGAGGGCTTTCACTGTCTGCTGATTAGCTTATTGCTATTGGAGCCAAGTGCTTCAGAAGTATCTCCCCAGAAGTTGTTATTAATTAGCAGGAGGAGTCTGGTAGGAGGATGATTACCATGCCATCTCCTGACAGGCAGTGGAAAGTCCAGGATTATGCCTCTGTGCCAGCATGCTCTCTGCTGTTCATGACTGTAATGATTACCATGGTACTAAAGTCTTTGCCAGTGCTACACAATAGTGTTGACACACCAGCCTCAAAGGAGCTGTCCTCTCATATCTTCACCACTTATTACTCTTTGGTATCTCACTTCAACAGAGCCGGCTCCCTGACACTTTCAGGCCTCAACCCCTCACCCTCTACATACACACATCTCACAGGAATAAAAACTCCCATACGTATAGTAGTATACACAGCTAGGTCAATGGAGATGCTAACTGTTGTCCCGCTTTAGTTCCCTATACTAAGACAAATATAGCCCCTCTGTGGTCAAGAAGAACATTTCTCAGAGCTCTCATATAGATAGACATAAACTGAAACTGAGCTGTAAATTATTTCTAAAAATTAGGATTAAAAATGGATAAAAGCAGTCAATGTGATACACTGCAATGGCCTAAACCTAATTCTTCCACACAATGGTTGATTTGTAATAAAGATCATTGTCAACAAAATATGTTAACAGTTGCACCTTTAGATTAGGCAAATTTACAGGGGGAATTTCAGTTTATGGGTTGTCTCTGTTACATTTCTGAGATTTTGTTGATCTACTATGGAGTGAAGCTCACAGTACTTTTAACCAGGGTTTGCAAAAAAGGGCGATGTACAAGATTTGAGACATTGTAAAAGTGGAAGAATATTAAGGAAGCTTAGGGTTAAAGTAGTGTCATTAAAACTACTGCCTTCAAATGCAAACAGAGGAGCTCCATCATCTGGTCCCTGCTGTTCATGATAAAACATACACCAGGCCCAGAAAGTCAGCTGACAACTTTACTGAGGACTGTTTCTATCAGGTAGTCTGAAGATTAAAGGGACTCTTAACTTATAAACCACATGGTTCATTTTCATCACAATTAGATGCAGTTTTTTTCAGTTTGAACTTGTTTTATTTTAGCTCTGTTATCATCTTGAAATCTTTGAAAATAAAAGAAAAGGCCACAATCAAGTGTGCAGTGGCAAACAATACATCTAGGAGCCGTGCTGAAGCATGAGTAGAAAGTGTCAAAGCATACGACCAAGCACAGCTGTGTGGGTCTCCTTTCTGTGAATACAGGAAGTTCTTCTTCCCGAATAGTAAATAAAAACCCACTGCGATATGCCACAATGAACACATGAGTTCAAAGAAAATAAATCACAGAAGATGTGGTTGTAGGTTGGATTTGTACGGAGCCCCCCTGGTGCCAGGGTAAAAAAAGAAAATTCTAGATCAAAATCTGTGCGCTCAGTTTACTAAACTGTGCGCACAGTTTATCAATCCGTGCACTCAGATAAGTTATGAGGATTAAAATATAAATCACATTTGACCAATTACTGTTAACTAGTTGTTTTTTATACAAGTGAACAAA
>JBAMIG010000003.1:16615457-16628095 GCA_037177335.1 Kiunga ballochi
CTTACCTGGCAGTGACCCATGCGTCTTCCACTCCACTGATGTCCATGCGTAAAATTAGTGCTCACAGTTTCATAATTAGAGTGCACAGTTTAGTAAACTGAGCGCACGGATTGATGTACTGTGCGCACAGTTTAGTAAACACAATAATAAACTTTATTTTTGATTTTGATCTAGATTTTTTTTTTTTACCCTGGCACCAGGGGGGGCTCCGTAGATTTGAACTACAGCAAAGAACCTAATTTTTATTTGCACTTGTCCCAAAATTTACTTAGATTATTTGATGAATGCAAGAGAAGAATACCTTCTCTTAGTAGTGAGGTTAGTGTATAAGGAATAATTTTGCAAAGAAAGTGGATTATTAAGTTTATGATTGCGTCCCTGTTTCAAAATGTTGTTTTTTTGCAGGTCAGGTAATCATTTATATCTGTCCTACTTTTTAAGTTGCTGCCCACATGGTCCTCTCTTCACCTCTTGTGGTATTTAAGCTCTATAACCAAAGATTCCACTTCACTGGCTCACAAACAAAACCCCGTGAGACACCACTGCTTTGTGTTTATGTGTGAATTATAACCTCACATGAATCGCTAAGAATACAGATGTGCACAAGTGTTCAAGTGTCTGCATGCTCTCATGTGTTAATGAATGAGACAGTAAAGGGAAATTTTGACGCCAGCCTCTGTGAAAAACGCATAATGTATGAAAATAATGAAAGTTGCCCCCGCTTTTTAACATTCTGGAGATGCTGCCTCCATTTCGCGACTCTTTGTATAAACACTCATGGCTTTAATAACTTGTGGAGCGGCCTGGTTATTGACCCAGTCGGTCATTCTCCTCCGTTCCTAATCAGCAGCAGCAGTGCCTGGGGCTTTGCATTCTCTATTAGCTTCCACATTTACATCCTGCTGCACAACCACAAGTGTGGAGGGGCTGTTGGCCACGAGCACTGCCACGTCTGTGTGGCCTACCATCATCAGCCTAGGTTGATGTTACATGTACCTGATAATAACATGAAGAGATACGACTATATTTTACAAATGCATTTCATTTGTATACACTATTAAAGTTTCTAAAGGTTTCTGTTTGATGTTGTTTTTTTCTCTTTATTTTAGGCTACTATTTTGAAATTCCTTCAATTGGAGCCATCAGAATCAACACCCAGGTGAGATGTGATTTCTTGATACTCAGAACAATCTTCATAGCCCTACAGAAATGTGTCACCCATTGTCCCATCTTCTCTTGGAGCATTAAAGCCATAGTTTTTCTGTGTTTCATTAGACAAGGCACAATTGTACCCTGCATGAAAAGGCTAAGGTCCATCCTGTGAAATACCCAGAAACCTGAGTAAATTCCAGCAATTAGCTCTTTTTTGCAGCTTGTGAAATTCACCTGTGTTGTTAATGTGTGTCAAGTGCTGAGGGCCAAGGGTGTGTGAACGATTATAATTAGCAGTTTATTGTGAGTGACATGATGGAGTGGAGCTTTCACGAAAACCACACCACTCCTCCTCAATTGGGGGTTCTACTCTCCGACGGACCCTCCACCCCAGTTGACATGATATCTAACACATATCACAATAATGTTGTTTTCACGCTTGCCCTACAGAATGGATACATTCATTTTTAAGAACAGTTTGTTGAAGTTTTGACCTTGCAGGCAATATAAACCAGGTACTTGATATAAGTTTCCCCTGCTGACCACATTACTGGGAACATGTGTAATAAAGACCTTAAAAAATTGGCTGGGATGACACACTGCACAGTGGCAGATCATGATCAAGAGATTTTTATTGCTCTAAAGCTGTGAAATGAGTGGTCGTTGCAGCACAAAGAATTCAGCTAAAGAAACTATTAGCTAGTTCAACATTATTACATACAATCAATAAAATGGCTGCAAAAAAGAATATCTTGTGCTGATTGCACCATGATTTTCTAGTGTTTAAAAATTTTGGAAATTTTACCAATTTGTATATATTGTTAATTAAAGAGTTAACATTTTACTTTTAAAATATTGACATATTGACATTTACAGTCACCCATTTATCAAAAAATATTAGCATGAAAAACAGGTTACTTTGATTTATTATATTGACTCAAGAAGAATTGTTTTTAACATAAATTTTAGAAATAGCATAGGGCGGCAGCAAAAAGGGAATGGATTTATGTGCCAAAAAAACATCTACTGACTGGTTTTTACCAATCATCCAGCGAGTCAGACAAAAGCCAAGTCCTAATCACTTCAATTTCTAAGCCCAACTACTTTGAGCCGTCATTCTTTCCCGGTACTGAAATAGTCCTGTTTTTACAGATTGGCAGTTCCGTTTACAAAAAATGTTTCAACTTATATTACTTTGAATTTTTTTTAGGTTTCTTATCCATTTGCAGGCAGGTGAAAGCATTGTTGGAATAAAAGTTGGAGTGAGAATTGTGCTTTAGTATTTCATAAAAATGTGTCTGAAGACATCACAGTTGGAATGAGTCCATACTGGAAGTAACTAGTGTAGATGGACGGCATCTGGGAGAAAAGTAAAGAAAAGGTTTCCACATGTTTTTTTACACTCACAACTTCACTGTGGCCTCTGCAGACAAGCTCACAATTTCATAATCTCCATACACTTGGTTCTCTCGTTCCTTGCGCTTGAGGCACAACAAGCTTTGAGAGGCCCTTGGGATAACCTCATTCCAGCTGCAGAAATCACAGTTCTTTGGTGGTAGGGGAGCAACAGCACACTTCTCCTCCTTCCCCCATTCTTGCCTCTCTGCCAGCAACCCTCCCTCTCAGCCCCCGGTGAGCGATCAAGCCCTAGAATAGACTGTCAGCTGTTCCATTAACTCTGGCATATTTATATTCTGAGAACTGCCACTTACTCTAATAGGTTTTCTGAAGGTGGTTGACTAAAGCTCTCTGTACAAGCCCAGAAGACACTTTGAAGTTTATTTTATTTAACCAAACTCTGCCCTTCAATATCACACACTCATCACATAGTCTCGCTTGGACAAGATAGCAACACTCAGACTATGGACTAAAGAGAGCAACATATAAGTGCCATATTGAGTCACAAATGTACGACTCAAGGAGAATTTTTTTAAAATATGTAGTTTGTTTGTGTGGTTTTTTGTTTTAACTTATGATTTATCTAACTATGTTTTTTCTTTAAAATATTACTGGATCAAGAGTAAATTTCTGGGCTTTGGCTGTGATGTTCCTCTTTAGAAATACCACACGAATGAGACTACTTAATCATTTTGGTTTCCATAATACTCAGCAGAATTTATTCAACACACACTGATGCTGCAGAGGTCTTTATGGCTCTGTTTCACATGTAAGTACTTGCTGACTTGTTATGGTTTCTAGATTGTTCTAGCCAAGCGGAAAATTCCCCATATATTCTGTGAAAAGGTCTGCTGTCATTGTCCTGATGGAATATCTCCCTGTGGCGCATTAAACTGGACTTTTATTGAGCTAATAATAGAATAGGTTACGCCTGTCAGCAGCTCACTGTTCAGACGACAGAAAGCAAACGGTCAAAATCACGATACTGAATTAGCCGTGTTGCTTTGCGAGGTAAGTCTCGTGCATCAAGGATAGGTGCAACAAGGGTCAGACATTTGTGATTACTACCTTTTTTCCCTTTGAAGAGCACCGAAGTGTGTCCTTATACAGGAGCTGCTACTGTTTGTAAAATTATTCTTTTACCCAGTAAAACCTGCTTTAAATGTTTTTTTTGCTGACACTGCTTTCCATGTTGTGTTGATACTTGATTTCTTGACTTTTTGAATAATATCTGCTGAGTAAAACACCATATGTGAGTTTAGAGAAATTAAAGATGTGTGTCAAAATATAGACCTAATTATTTTCAGATTAGTGTTTTTTCTGTCATAACACGACGGCCCTTACTGGCATTATCTTCAGGCAGCCTGTTCAATTTAATACAAAGGTTCTAAGGTTACGTTATAAGGTAAAAATGATCAATTATCAAAATTAAATGGATCCAAATATTACCCAACAGATGTTTTTGTTTTTTTAAAGACATCTTAGCTGTTTGATGAGGTGGCTTCTGAAAACAGAGGGATTTAGCAAAAATGATGCATTACTAGTAGACTTAACCCCTCACCTCTTTTCACAATCACTGTGGGACATTCTCACAGTGCCAGCGTTGACAGTGGAGCCCCTGGGAAATGGTGTGTTTGCACATTGTGCCATTGACACCCTTAATGTGTTTTTAATAGCTCTTTCATAATGATGAAAAATGGCCTTGAGTGTCTCAGGACTGGAGGCTTTATGGCTCGGCAGGACCGGGATGCTGTTGCTGGAGGCCCGCTGGTTTATGTGGTGATAGAGAGACGAGGCCGGTCAGGGACTTGTGGTTTTATGACGGATTAATGTTGGATAGCTTTTTGAGCTCTCTGCCTTTAATGCCAGCACATGACGAGTACTATTAAAGTCTGTTTGATTATGTGCATTTATTGCGATTGGTCAAAGCACTTTGTGTGATGTCGGTGCTGCAGGAATACTTGGATGTCCTGGGCCGTCCTATGGTGCTGGCTGGGCCAAAAGCTAAGCAGGTGCAATGGACAAATGTCTACCAGGATGCACTGGTATGTAAGCAGTAAATGCACATTTTTGTTTTTTGTTTTTTTTTTACCATCATGTAAGATTTCCTGTATATAGCTTCTGTGTCCAAACTGGCTTTCTGGTTATTAACTTTATTAGGTAGACTATATTTATTGCCTGTAAAACAAGTTTTTTGCAAAGTTATTTAAACTTCTTAATTTATTATAACATGTTTACTCTGGACAGGTTTGCAAAATTTCAACTCTTTTAAATGATACTTGTGACATAGCAGTGGATCTAAAATCCTGTAAAGCTACTAAATATGTCTGACATTGCTTTATAGGGACTGGGATTGGTCATCACTGGGACAATGCCAGTATTCAACCTGACTGCAGACAATGTAAGCTCTCGGGTAAGGAAAAGAAAAAGGACAAAACTGCATGAAAAGAAACCAAATAGGAAATCCTACTTTTAAATTTATATGCACAACAAAATATTTAACTAACATGCTAGGTTATACTACTACTACTAATAATAATTATAATAGTTATTATTATTATTATTATTATTATTATTATTATCATTAATATTATAAAAAAATTAGTTATTCTGTTTACTAAGAATACAAAGCCTCACAAACACAGATAAGAGTTTCAGATTTTTATATTCAGGCTCTTTTCAGACTCTTTTCAGTCCTCTCTGTGATCAATCATTTGTAATGGCATCGCCTAGCTGCAGCTCTCTAAGGCAACACCTCCCCCCTGAGGTGACAACAGACATCACAACAAGTCATCTGTAGTCTCCACTGACATCCACAGAACAGAGATATATCAAGGTTTTGGTGTGCACGAATAAAGAATTTCCTCCGAACTTATTACAGAGTAAAAAGCAGTGAAACTAACTTTAAAATAGATTAAGATTGTACACGAAATGATAACTGGGTTTTCAACATGATAAGGGTCTAGGTATCTGTAATTTGCCAGAAGTGTGGAAGACATGTTGAATGCTGCTTTTTCACGCAGAATCAGCTTATACTTGGGGTCATGGGAGTAGACGTTGCAATAACCGAAATCAAAAAGAAGACACCGACATACAGAGTGAGCCTTTCATGCACTCGATATCACTTACAAGTCTTTAATAGATAAAACTAAATGTTTGATCATTTTTAATTCTTCACAGCTTGGAGCTAATGGTTACACCTTTGCCACTGACCCAAACGGTTACGTACTTTTGCATCCCAACCTACGACCCAAGGTAAGCCCAACTCTGAGCTCCTTCCTGCATCTGCAGAGTTTCCTGCTATTGATTCTAAGGCCAAACTATAACCCAATCCCCTGTTGATCAAATGTTTATTCTCCTCAATCTCAACCATCTTCTACGGTGTTGTCCTCTTCTTCAGATCATTAATTTCAGAGAACCTGTCACCCTTGACTTTCTGGATGCGGAACTGGAGGACAACAACAAGGAGGAGGTAAAGACAGCTTCCCTAAGGAACAACATCTACCTTGCAGGTTTCATGTTTCCATTTCAGTATATCAGCATTCCCTCTTACACAACAGCCTTTTGTTTGCTTTCCAGATCCGTCGACAGATGATTGATGGCAAATCGGGGCAAAGAAAAATCAGGACGCTCATTAAGTCAGTTGATGAGGCAAGTTATCAATTTGTGAGACTCAATCATGGTCCAATGTTGCACCTTCCCAAATGTCTTTGTAATGAATCTGGATCACTCACGGTGTTTACCATCTTTCCTTTCCTTCTAATTATGGGAAGTATGATGTGCTGAGCATGTGACAGTGTTTCTTATGAGTGTCTGTGGTTTCCAACAGAGGTACATTGATGAAGCCATGCGGACATACACATGGACTCCTGTCGATGGTACAAATTATAGGTAGGTTTGAAAACAGAAATGTTTCACCTGCCGCTCTGAGAACATCTTTGAGCAAAGTTTGAGTATTTTGATTAGTCCATTTTGGGTCAAGATGTGTAAGTTTAATTGTGTTTAATCATCAATCAGCTATGTGTATGAACCAGCGAAGAGCAACCTGCTGGCTTCACCTGCTGTGTGTACATTAAATCGTCTCTCTGAATTAGCCCTTTTTTCTCTATTTCTGTTCATTTATTTAATTGCTTAAACCTATCATAAGTTATTTCTAATCTTTATTTATCTGAAACGTGATTAAAGTGACCTCATTATGGCATTTTCTACAAACAGTTTAAACAGTAGCTGGTGTTATAAAAGAAATAAAAAGAAATCTCATAGATCAAATTAAAATGACTGAAAAGAAGGTAAATTTACCTTCTACCCGTGCAGATTTCATACACAGAGAAAGTAAAATGTTTTTTAATAAGTGGTAAGAATTTGGTAAAAGTTGAATCTTCATTGTTGTTTCATGTATTTGCAGCTAAATGCTGCATCTCTGTTTAGTCTGGACTGGTCTGGACTAGGTGACTCAAGTCTCTGGATCTTGGTTTATATTCTATGGACATATCACAGATGTATTCTGGGCCTGAAGCGTTCTGCTCAGCAACGCGCTGGTGTAAAGATTTCAAAGCTCTGGAAGCAGCATCTGGATGAGCTGCAGATATTTTATGCTCTTTTTGGGAAGTCCTGATAAATACCATTAGCATAATTCAGTCTACTGTAGATAAATGGCTAGATGAGTTTTTCTGGTCTTTCTGGGAGACAAAACTTTTAATTTTGATGTTGTTAAAAGTCAGATCTAAGTTTATCAACACCCCAATGTTTCAGACAGAAAGAAGACAGAAGCAAAGGTTTCAAAAGTACATACCAACTTTATCTAAATTGAAATACGTATATTTAGGGTTTAATCAAAAAAGATATTTATAGAAAAGTATAAATAATTATTCCACTTTGAGTTTTGTCTTTTTAATTTTTATGGGAGGGTTAAAAATAATGTAAATTAGGATAGTGGTTGTTTTTAAATGAAAGATTTAATAAATTAATACTTTGTCACAGATAACGCTGCCGATTTTCTACTTATTCCAATTAACCATATTTAATTACTTACAGTATATTAAAGCTTCATAGAGCTCTGTAGTTAAAAGAACGTGACACATAGATTTATTTGAACCCATTTGGTGTAAAACATTAAATAAATTAACAGAAGTTATGTTTATATGGAGTTAAGAAATGAAGGTTAATCAACACTGTATGTAAAATAACCATTTCTCATTTACATTTAAAGACTTTATCATCAGTATTATGTTTTATAAAAGTGCTTGGAGTCACTCAAAATGGGATGTTGAGCAGCACCTGACAACATCAGCAAGTACCTGGTAATCATCTTCAGAGTTTGTGCTCTCTAAGAGAAAGTCGTTTAAAATTTCAGCATAATTAACTGGCTATTTGTAAATTTCCCACAACAAAACAAGATGTGCAAATTAAATTAATGCTTATTATGGTCAAATTATTCTACAGGACACTTCTCAGTTAAAAGCAATCCAACAAAAATCATTTATCACAACACCTATGTTAAATGATCTTTAACCTCCCTGTACCATATGCGGTATTTTTATAATTATAAATTGATATAAACAATCATTTAACCTTTCAGTCTTCTTTGATTTTATATTTCCACCTGCTAACAAGGGTTAAAGCATTTACAGTGTTTAGATTTTGTTTAAAAGCTTTTGCTTTATTTAAAACATATGTGTATATTTTCGAACACTTCTTGTACAGAAAGCTAAATAAAAGCCAGAGTGCTCATATGGCCTCTTATTTGACTAAGATTGCACATGTAACCTTTAAAAGGTGCCTTAAGTCTGGATTTATGTTCCTTCCTGTTTATATGATACAGTTCATTCCTGATTTTCTCCCCGTGTCTCAGTCTAGGGTTGGTATTGCCTACATATAGTGAGAGCCACATCAAGGCCAACATAAGTGACCAGATCCTTCAGGTGCAGTGTAAGTACTGGGAACCAGCATCCTCCTCTCTCTCTCTCTCTGTCACTCTTTCTCTTTCCTCCTTTTCTTTCTTCTCTCTATTCCTAATATGACCTTAAGCTCGGATTCAGTCCTCTGTCGCGGGTCTCCAACATCATCATAGGGAGTGACCACGTGGAGTCGCCTACCCCCTCCTCCCCTGATCCCCTTTCCCTCTTCTCTATGCTCTCTGATAGGCAGGATCATACAGTGCCCGAGTCCCCCTCCTCCTCCTCCTCCTGTCTTCATGCTGTGTTGTAAAATGGTGATGTTTTTTCTTCACACTGGCTGAAGAAAAAAATAACTGAACTGACAGAAAGGTGAAAGCTGTGGTTTTACTGTGTTACTCAGGTGAAAATAATGGTGACCTTTGTGCTATTATTTTTTTTGCCAAATGCTCTCGCCTCTTCTCCACCAAGTAATGATTCTGAAGCATTCGTGTTCAAAGTATTGAATGTTCTGAAAAACCGTGAAAAC
The DNA here is from genome assembly GCA_037177335.1 of Kiunga ballochi. Classification (NCBI taxonomy): domain Eukaryota; kingdom Metazoa; phylum Chordata; class Actinopteri; order Atheriniformes; family Pseudomugilidae; genus Kiunga; species Kiunga ballochi. The sequence goes on from JBAMIG010000003.1 coordinate 16,624,431, forward strand.
ACGCATGCTTTTCACTTCCTGTTTATGGTTATGATTTGAGGAATTTTCCTTTTTTTTATCTTGTGTGTGTCATTTTTATTTTGTTTTTTCTGTTTGACTGCGTGAGATGTTTATGAGCTTTGGAATCATTCGATTGATAAACTCCCACATGGCCGGGAATACTGGCTCGTCAACTGTGGGAGTTTGGGTTTCTGTGGGTCTGAATAGGGACACGTGTTGTTCCTTTCATTCATTCTTATCCAGACCTGAAAACTCCCCTCTTTCCTGGTGCATTTGATTTTTTCTTTTGTTTATTTCTCACAATTACTGGTTTTTTGTCTTAACCGTTTTTGGTTTCTTGTTTTACCTTATTTTCCTTTCTTCTGTTGTTTTTCTGTTTCCTGATTTGCCTTTTTAAATAGGATGTTTGCTCTTTATTTCTTTTACTCTTGTCTTGTTTGACTTTAATTGGTTTCTTTCTTTCAAGAAAACAATATTTTTATTCAAAGAGTAATTGAATAAAATATTGTCTGTGATCCCCCCCTTCCCACCCGATCCTCTGTTTCTTTTCTTGCTCACTCCTTCTCTGATGGATCCACACAGTGACAGACACCAAGGGCAAGTATACTCCATATTGGTCCACGTTCCCTACCTCTACTTCCTAGTACCTATTGCTTCCTCCTCCTTCCCTTACCTCTTGTCCTAAACCTTCTCCTTCTGCCCCCTTCCTACCCTCACCTGTCCCTGCCTGCTTGCCTTCGTTCCTGCCCGTCTTGCTTTCAGGATCTCCTTCTTTTTTCCTCTCTTTTACCCTCCACTTCCTCCTCTAATCCCTTCTTCTCTTCTTCCCCCTTCCCTGTTGCTGCAGCTCAAATCCCACATCCTGTCACAATGGCTCCTCCAGTCCTCACCCTCCCTCCCACATATACACTGCTCCAAACACAAAAAACACACACGCACAAAAATAAGTGTGCATTGTACCCACGGATGGCAGATATTCATGTTTCCTGTTAAAATGTGTCTTTTGTTCCCCCCACATCAATCTTTTTCTCCTATAGAAAGCTGCAAAAGTTGTTTCCTTTCCCTGCCTCAGTCTCCTTTTATCCCTCGCTGTAATTTCTCTCCTTTCCTTTCTAGTTCACTCTTTTTTTCTCTTTTTCTCTCTTTTTCTTACCGTGACACTAGCTCATAAATGTCAAGACTTAAACTCAGCCAGATATTTAGTTACCGGTACATTTGTTCTTAAAATGTCCACATTATTAGGTATTATGTAAACACTGAACACTATATTCATTTAAACATGTATATTGGATTTTTTGTTTATAACTGAGCAAATAGGATCTCTTGTGGTCATAAAATAAATGGTTGCTTACTGTATAGATTTATCTTTTTCCATATAAAGACACTTTAACACTTTGTGGTTTGTTAGTTGCCATACTGTCTCATCTGTAGCTGGAAGCACTGCGGCATGCAGACTGAGCCTACAGGGCTGAGCTGTGTCCTGCCCACCCAGGCCCTCCCATATAGTCAGGTGTCTCTGTGCCGCTCAGCACAGCACCCGACTCGTATGTCGTCCCTCTGTACACCCTGTCTCCATCGGCTTGTTTTCCCCCTCCCTGCTCACCCCTCAGACTGCCAGGGGGCACGGACCAACACTTCCTCAATAACCCTGACCCCGGATGTGCACGGCATTGTGGGCGGAAAACTACCTGGGCACACTCTATTTTAGCTTTCTAAATGAGTGTCTAATTCCTGCTTCAGGTGCTGATTTTATGAGAAAAAGACACATGTTGGATTCATCTTTAGTGGCGTTAGGGACGGTTGATATTTTCTGTTGTGTTTTGTTTATGATGGATCTACTGAAGTTGCCCTTTCAACATGCCCTTCACAATGCAATGCATTTCCTCTGATTATGTGTCTCTCTGAGTCCTCTCCCCTGCAAGTCTGGGGGGTGACCTCTTCCATCAGGACCTTCACCCACCTCCCCTGCAAAAGTTGGCCATGTTGATGCCTGCCTGATCTAAAAGCACTCATTGTGGACAAGCTGTCTGAGAACTTGCTTCCTGGCGGCCGGGTTAGTCAGTTCTCAGACATCCAAAATACAAATCATTTCTAACCAGAAATAATCAGAGAATGTTAAATGACAAAAGACAAAAAGTCAAACGAAAGACATGAGTGCTTGTGAAATTAAAGCAGTCAAACTTTAAGAGTCAGGTTTCACTTTAGGCACCATATTGGCTAACGCTGGTGTTCTCATGATACCTAAGTGTTGCTATGGTAAAGTCCTTTCTGCGTCCCTGCACCACTGAAGAACAGCTGCTGTTTACCCACAGCTCCCCGCTGCTCTGCCCACTGCTCTTCCTGGATAATCTCCCCTTTCTGTTGCAGATTTTGAATCACTGCTGCCAAACAGTTTTGAGTCTGAAGGACATGTATTCATTGCTCCCAGGTAGCCCTGTGTGTCAGTGTTTGCTATCGTTACTGGTTTTGTTTTTCACATCATTTGATGCACAGTATATTCATCTATTATTGCAACTTTTCAGATCTCATTTCTGTCATCTATTTTTTATTTTCTTTTACATAAAATGCTAAATTAGTCAACTGTTCTTAACATTTTTCTAAAATGATTTTTTTGTAGAGCCAAAGTAACCAACTCCGGTCCTTGAGGGCCAGTCTCCTGCAGGATTACCTACTGCAACCCTTGACTTAAGTAAAATGGATTTAGCTTATAGTAAAGTTCTGCACAGGTTTAGTTTGAATCAGGTGTGTTGCAGCAAGGAAACATAAAAAAAAAAAAAAACAAAGGATGCTGGCCCTCGAGGAGCAGAGTTCCTGACCTCCAGAGTTGATTATAAACTTAAAATGATTAAAATGCGTTGTTTTTTATAGGTACATATTACAGACAGATATTTAGGACTATAAATATTTCTTTTTGTTTACTATCTTCCTTGTCACAGTAAAGTGCAGAAAACCTTTGCATGCTGCTTCTATGGTGTTGCATGTTTGCAGCTACTGGTATTACTCTTCAGTATGATGCAAAGACAAAAACATATTTTTCTGTCAAGCAGAAATGTTTTGTTTCTATTGAATAAGACCAAAGATCTAGTGCATGGGATGTTCTGTTGTGCAGTTCTTGTGGTTTTTTGTTTCTTTGTTTTTTTGTTTCTAACCTGAACCCTGAAGCATTTTCTTTGCCTGCACTGTGTAAGGCACTCCAAATCACCTGTTGTTTTGACTGCTGACAGTAATAGAAATATAAGCTTTAAGATCTGCATGCTGCACACATTAGCATCGAGTAACATGTATATGGGTTCGTCATCTCACTGATGTTTCTTTCAATGGGAGAAAAAAGTGCAAAGTTTAAGTTTGTGTATTTTATTCTCTTTATCTGAGTTTTAATGACTTGCCTGTTTTTTTTAGGGAGTACTGCAATGATCTAGAGCTGTCCAACAACAACACTGAGTTCTTGCTCAACTTCATTGCTCTTATGGAGAAGGTGACACCAGACTCCAAACACTGTGAGTTATTTCAATTTATGTTTAAATGAATTTATGTCAGATTAATTAAAGAAATTAATAACTGAGCCACATTATTATTATTATTATTATTATTATTATTATTATTATTATTATTAATTATATTATTAATGTTGTGTTGCTATGGTAAAGTCCTTTCTGCGCCTGTAA
>JBAMIG010000003.1:16628195-16656689 GCA_037177335.1 Kiunga ballochi
TGTTTAAATGAATTTATGTCAGATTAATTAAAGAAATTAATAACTGAGCCACATTATTATTATTATTATTATTATTAATTATATTATTAATGTTGTGTTGCTATGGTAAAGTCCTTTCTGCGCCTGTAATATAATATATTATTATTATTAATATATATAATTATTATTATTATAATTATTAATAATAATAATAACAATTATGTAAGTGTATGGTAATAATAATAATAATAATAATGATGATGATGATAATAATAATAATAATGCATTATAACACATTCACTGATCCCACATTAATCTTGATGTTTTTCTTTATTTTGAAGAAAGGCCCAATGTGTACCCAGTGCCCAATACAAAGGACACAAAGGACACTGCTACATGTAAAATGTGTATTAATGCACAACTCAAAAGACTTTCTAATAATTGAACTATTGACTTTTTAAAAAATAATATTGAAAAAAATAGTTGTACCATATATTATACTGTATAAATTAATTTCCCTAATATTATACAATGTTTTGCAGCAAATTAAAAAGATACAGAATAATTATATAATGGGATTTATTCATTTGAATAAAATATGACAATACAGGGCCATTGGTTTTCAAACAACTCTGTCGATCCAAAATTAAAATTGGTACATGCTCATAACAATAACAAAATATGAGCAATATTTAAATACGTTAAGGACAATTTCTAAATTGTGCAAATCTCTGTTCTTTTTTTTTTTTTTTGCTAATGTGTTTTATGCTGTTAGGTGATAATTTGCTTCTTCACAACCTGATTCTGGACACTGGCATCATCAGGCAGCTGGTCGAGAAAGTGTGGAAGAATAAAGACCTGAATACGTGAGTATCACCAGCCAGTAGCAGAGGGGAAGTATATCCTCTCTCTTCCCCCACCCCCAAAAAAAAAAAAAAAAGTGTATCTCTTTGTGTTTTCTCCTCCTGACATTTAGATATGGCTTTCTTGCTGTGTTTGCTGCGACTGACGGAGGTATAACAAGAGTCTTTCCAAACAAGTAAGCGTGCTCTTCATCGGAAGTATCTGTCGACACGAGAACGCTTTTGTAGATCTTATGTTTTCCTTTTGTTTGTGACATTTCTTAAGATTGTGTGATAGGCTTAGCAAGGAGCGGCGTACATTTAGAAATGTGCTATCTCTGGTTTTAAATCTTAGGGCTTCAGAGAGCTGGGAGGAGGACCCTGAGCCATTTAATGCCAGCTATTACCGGCGCAGCCTCGACAACAAGGGCTACATCTTCAGAGCGCCTTATCGAACAGGTGAATGATGTTCTTTGTCTCTGGCTGTGTAACTCTTGCAGAGCTTTGTAATTGTGTGGCTCTTTGTTTCTAACCACCCTCATGCCTTGTTTCTCAATTTGTTTTGCTCTTACAGCCAGGGATGATCTGCTGAACCCAGAAAATGACACCATAGGCATTCTGGTCAGCACGGCTTTGGAAATTACAATAGGAGGGAAAAACATCAAACCTGCAGGTGAGTCGACTCCATAAACTGAAAACAGGATTCTTGTGGTGATAGATGTCAATGTAATGTTTCAGAGTAAAGTGAAGCTACTTCAGTCTCTTTGGGAGGTCACATCCAGGCTTTTTACCTTTTTGCTTTGCTAACCATTTGCATTTTTGTGTATCTTTAAACAGTCCTAATGAACTTCCTTAATGAATGTAACTTTTTCTTAGTTGTTGGGGTGAAATTGGATCTTGAAGCCTGGACAGATAAGTTCAAGATCCTTGCCAGCAATCAAACAGACAACCTTCAAAGCTCAAATACAGTACAGTAGAAGCAATTCTAAGATATATACAGCATAAAACATCATTTATTTTTTCATTCTTCAGTCTCACTAACTAATGTTTATGTCTGACACAGTGTGGACTAAACAGAAACTGCGAGATGGACTGTGAAGCTAACAGTGATGTGAGTATTTACTTCCTGTTCTCAGCTGGAGTATCTGCACTCAAGCGCTTTACATCTCTCCGGTTAACTCTCAGTGTCTATACCTGTGTGCAGGATCTGTTGTGTTACTTAATAGACGATGGAGGATTCCTGATTATGTCAAATCAGAAGGATGACTGGAACAAGGTTTTATAAAAAAAAAAAGTTTAAAAAGATAAATTGATGATCTGATCCTGATTAGTAGCCTGACCAGTGGTCCTTATCCTTGCAGGTGGGAATGTTCTTTAGTGATGTTGACCCATACTTGATGTACGCTCTGTACAACAACTCCTTCTACAAACGCCAGCAGTCATTTGATTACCAGTCTGTGTGTGAACGGCAGACGAACAGTGAAGCTGGAGCTGCACCCAGACGAGTGTTTGTGGTAAGTGGAGCCCAAATGGTACAAATGGTTTTTACCACAAAAATTTAATCAAAAAAGTGCTAGTACGATGACTGCTGACAACACAGTTCACAAAAAGCTTTAGATTATTAAAGGGAAATAGATTTTCTCTCTCCGTGCCTCCATTTACGCTTGCCAATACTGAAAAGGCAAGAGGCAGACTATAACACTGTGCCAAATCAGTGGACGGACATTTAGACAAATGAATGTTTGATTAAAATAAGTAGGCATTCTTACTTTGTTTTTCCTCTTCCCACTGTATCTGTAGCCCACAATTGCAGATTTTGTGAATCTGGCATGGTGGACGTCTGCAGCAGCATGGTAAGACTTTTAGTACACAGAAACAAGCAGTCCATGTATACTGTCCCCGTATACTGTGTTATAGGAGCAGCCGCTGTATTATCACCCGACATCTATAAACTCCATTTTGAGGCCTAAATTTGGTCGTTTAGTTTTTACTGTGATTAAATATTATGTTTACTGTTTCCAATGCTAAAACAGCATTAAAATTGGAAGCAATAAGTTAAAAAAATCAGTAAAAAAAAAATGTTATGAACACGGTCATTTTGTCAAGTTAACAATAACAATGAAGCAAAAACTGATCGACAAACAACAGGATGTTAAAAAAAATAATGCACTTACTGGCAGATTAAAACGAAACGGACTTCATGAGTGAATTTTTCATTTGTTGGTTCATTTAAGTCTATAAAGCCAAACGTAAGTTTGCTTCATAAAGTTTCTCAGACACTTTGCATCACTTTATAGTAGACACTTTATTCAAAATCCTCTTGTGCTCAATATGATACTGGTCTCCTTTCCCCTGGTGAACACAAAAAAACAAGAATACAATACTATAATTTTGACCAATCACATTAATGAAGAGTAAAAAAATTCAGATACTTTTAAAGGGTCAAATAAAAGCTTCAGATATTAAAAATTAGACTTCTTTGCTCTGCTGTACTTAATCTGGGCTTTAGAGGATTTAAGACCATTTTGTACACTGTCCTTCCATTAAAAGTTATTTATTTTATATCTATTTTTCTTTACTTATTTTCTGTTTTTCCTCCATTCATACAAATGACAAGTTGTCATCTTTGTTCCCTTATTTTGAAAACCTTCCTCCCCCATCATTTCTCTACTCACACAGCAACTTATTATTATTGTCTAAACAGTTTATGAAAATAAAGTTACCCTCTAATGTGGGGAAGTGTTGGTGGGTATAAAAAAATCCATGCTTTATCAGTCGCTTACTAGACTCATGAGTATCTCCTCAAGTCAACTTTTTGGCGATGTTATTTTCAAAATGATCAAAGAAGAAAATATATCTATGACACATACTGAGGTTAAAACAATTGAAGTTGTCTTTTCCTTTTTGCATCTCTAATCTGCACAGGTCCTTGTTCCAGCAGTTTTTATATGGCTTGGCTTACCGCAGCTGGTTTGTCACAGGTTAGTTAGAAGAGGATTTAAAACGCCTTTATAAAAGTAATTTTGTTGTCCGATGCATCTGTCAGATAAAAATCATCCTATCCTGAAACTGCGTTTTTTATTGCATGGATTGAACGTGTTTCGTTTTGTTTTGGTCATGTTACAGACGAGGTGGATGCGGAGGGAATCGACTCAAAAGAGAGGAGCTGTGTGACAATCCAGACTCAGTACTACTTCAGTAATCTCAGCAACTCCTTCAACATTTTGCAGGACTGTGGAAACTGCTCCAGGTCTGTACACACAGCAATGACACACAATCACACACGTATTAACATGCAAAAACAATGGTGTGACGAAGCAACATCAGCAACCGTTTTGTCTGCGATGATTAACCTGCATCTGCTTGAACAGTGTTTATATCGAGACTTTATAATGACCAAATGATGCTCATAAGGCTGCATCCTGAAACTTGCTGATTCATTAGTATGTTATTGTGACACAAGCTGACACAGAGGAAGGTTATTGACTGTGCTGTGTCTTTCTCTGCAGGTTGATTCACGCCAAGAGGTTAAACAACACCAACTTGCTGTTTGTGGTAGCAGAAAAGTTGCTATGTGACTCTTGTGAGATAGAAAGACTTTCTCAGGATGAGGAAGAATGTATCCTTTCACACACACTATCTCTGCTACAGAGGAGGATGCAGCATCTAATCTCAAACCTTAAATATTACATTGGTTCCTTTTAAAACCATTCTATTAATTTCTGTGTTTAGATTACTGTAACCATCCCATCTTAAGACTCACCTGTTTTCACTAGTATTTAACCCAGTATGAGTTTGCTTTTATTGCTGTATTGTTCATATAGTGTTGTTGTTTTTATTGTTTGTTTAATTTTTAAATATTTTACATATTTTATGTGCAGCACTTTAATCAGCAGTTGCTTTCAGAAAGTGCTTTTTATAAATAAAGTTGTTAGTTTTGATGTTATAGACATTTATATCGTTTTTTTTTCCTTAATAAGCTATTTTTTAGACAAAGAAGATAATCCATGTGAAGAAGTGGCAGTGGCGCGTTATCGAAAAGGACCCTCCACCTGCTTTGACAACAATGCTGCTGTAAGACTTTCAGAAAAAATCAATTATATTATATTAAAATTAAATGTAATATTATTAGGATTAATATCCAAATCTGTAAAGAAATAGTAACTCATTTCTATAAAGAAGCAAGTTGTAGTATTATTAATAATCATAATAATACTAAGACCCTTTTATAAAACAACTCAAATTTGAATAACATCTCTTTTTCTATTAAGTATTATTATAACTACAAGTCTGTTTTAAATCCTTAAAATAATCAACTTTTTTCATTGATTTTAGGAGTCAAATGTAATTTTTTATTGGCAAAAATGCAACAAAATTGAGATATTGTGTAAACCATAAATAAAAACAATTAGCTAATAGATTTTTTTAACTGAAAACGTAATAAATATTTACTCGGTGTGAATATGATGTCGGCAACAAATTTTAATAAAATTAGAGTCGTGCGTGTTTACCACTGTAAACATCTAAACCACAGCTACCTGTGTGCGCATGAAGATGTAAATGTAAATTCAGCAGAAAATGTGAATGACAATCTGGTTTTTCTGTTCTCTTCTACAACCTTTCTATTCTAAGAGTTCAGGGCTGCAGCTCATGTGTAAAAATGGAGTTATTAGCTGTATGTTGTTTAAGCAGAGATAATCCATTAGACTTAGATGAGTCACAAACTAGTAACAAAACCCAGATAGGGACTGTTCATGTTAAACCAACCAGTTTTTTCTGTTTGAATTTGCAATAAAAAAGGGATCATTCAAATTTTTTATTTCCTCTTGCAGGAGAACACATCAGACTGTGGGCGAGGTCACGCTTTCCGTCCACCGCTCTACACTTTACTGCTCATTCAGCTGCTGCTGCTTTATCCAGCCGTCAGTCCTCACGCTCGCTCTCTTTTACATTAATTTCATTCTGCTGCGCTTATCCTACTTTAGTCCTCCTCAGCTTTTTTCCTCATCCCTGAAGCCCACCCTTCGTACCCCTCCACCCTCCTGCTGGTATAATCATAGGTAATATTGGGACTAATAATGGGACTTCCCATCACAGGAAGTTGGAAACCCAGAGTATCGGCCTACCCTGCCTGTGTCGCTTGGTGACAACTGCCGGACCTTTGTGTTCTTCATGTGCAGGAAGAACAGGTGGTGCCAGGCCACCTGTAACATCAGAGGCAACTCAGAAAAGAAAAATCAACCCATCCCTCTCTCTCTGCAAATATTTCAACACCTCCACTATTCAGAAAATGGAGGGGAGATAATGAAAACGTAGTAAAACTGGAGAACCTGAGCCTATCTTCTCAGATGGCAGGGCTTCTCCTTCGCACCCTCTCTGATTGTCAGCTTTACATCATTCACCTGTTAAAGGCTGTGGACCATCCAGGCAGTTATAGCCACCACATTAGAGAAAAACAAAAAATAATTCAAATATAAAGTATTAGCTGCTGAAGTGATGAATATTCCAGACATGCATAATATTTAGGTTTAATTTGGGAAGGAAGATAGATGTTAACAGCAATTTTAGCGCTATATCTGCTTGCCAAAATGAGATATACTTTGACGTGGTCTTATTTTTGTAGCCAAAACACCAAGAAGAAATGGATTTAGATTTAGGCTGAACTAAAGGAAGAGAAGATATTCAGCAGCTGAATCCTGACTCATTTTGTGCAGCTCTTAATTACAGATTAATGCTTTTAAAAGACATCCACTGTGGATTATCGTAATCACATGATGGTAATCACATTTCTTGAGGTGTTTTTCTTCATATTTACTATTCAAGTAGTCGTGTTTTCTGGCTCGCAAGCCAGCTGTTAAATATGAATCAGTGTTTGGTTGCTGCAGGAACATTGATGTCGTGTGGTATTCTCAACGATCAATCGACCATTCTGACCTCGAGTTTAGACAGATGTTTAAAAAAAAAAACTCTCTTTGCCCTCTGATGAGAAAAAGCACCTCTGCCAGTCCTCATGAAGCTTCTCCAGCAACGCTCCTAACCACAGTTAGTGTTTGCGCTTTACTTTGGTCACAGCAAAGCATCGCTGTAGTTAACGGGGGTCTTTGCTTTCTTTGGGAGCGGCCTGATCACTTTTCTTTTTTGGGCTTGTCTTACCTTTGACTAACGTTGACACTTCCAAACCATCTGCTGCTGAGGGGATTGGGGCTTATCACAACATGTCCATGTGAAGTGCAGAAGAGGCCACTAAATATGGTGATGATGTGCAGTAGAAGTCTGGTCAAAATCCATCACAGTTTATTTAATCATTGCGACGTGTGAGAAGTTATTTAGACTCCCGTGTTTAGGAGCCGCTCTGTTTCATAGTGCCTTGACGCACTTTGTTTTGGAACGCAATGGCTGTATAAGAGTAGAGCTACTGTATAGTACCTTTATAAAGCAGCCATGTTTTAGGTTTTGGATGCTGCAGGAAGCTGAGTCTGTTGGCTATAGAGCTAGCTTTACACTGAGCCATAGCATTGAGTGGCTCAGCTTAATGTTCCTGCCCTCATTGCTGTTCTTGTGACTCTCCTCCAGAGCCTCTTGTCTGTCATATGGAGCTACTATACCGTTTCTTTACAAAGCCATGTATAGCGCTACAATACACTATCAGTATACAGCCACTTAAATGGCCATAAAGTGTTTGTTTCTTTTTATTATAATTTTTTTTTTATTTTTGTAGTGAGACCTGACAGCTACAGTTCTGCCTGGTTCGTATGTGTTTTTGTGTGGACGTGCGTGTGCATTAATTCAAAACCCTGAAAAGGAACGTTGTTTAGGTGAGAACGTAGGAAAATCACAGTTGTGCTTGCATAACCCGGTGTTGTGAAAGGGGAAATAAGGGATTTTACTGAAACAAAAAGATGCATCTAGAAGTATCAGTCTGCTTAAATATGAATATAATGGAGCAGAGGTGAAAGAATGTGTAGTTCATCTGTGTTTTCTGTTCAAATGCAGCATAGTAAACAAAGCCTCTCTAAATGCCTTAGTGTTACACAAAGCAGAGCTTTGACGCCCCACATGTACCCCATTTCTCATGCACAAAAAGATCCTTTATACTCCCACTGCTGGCTTCTCTTGGTGTTATGCAGCAAGTACAGTGAGCTCTAATTTTGTATTTATTCCCTCTTGGAATAATCAGTTATTGATTGATGCCTGTTGATTAAATGCTTGAAAGTAGGTGGGATTTTTTTTTCAGTTTTAAAAGCCTGTGAACTTTGATGTTCAGGTGGGATGACTCACAACAATCTGAACCTTAACTACACTCTGTACAGTTGTTGGTACTATTTGATGTGACAGATCATGCTGGCACAGTAACTGCAGCTCAGCTCTGAATAAACTTGAGAAAAACTAAAAGATCAAGACTGTTAAAAAGAATCCAATCTAAGAAATGTATTTCCAATTCGGCTTTTTTTTAGCGTCCGCTGAAGCTTGATGCAGTTTTACTTTTCTGGCATTTGTTTGTCTCTGTCCTGTGCCATTCATTCTGTCTGTATTTTCACTATTTCCACTGTCTGTAAATTAACGCTACACGTGCCTGTGGAAATGTACCCCCTGCAACTTCCTCTCTTTTCCTGGATCTGTGCGGTCTCACACATTACCTAAATATGTAGGCCTACACTTTGTGCACTTGCACTGAGAAATGATGGAAACACACATACACACACACCCTTTGAGGAAACGTTTAGTAACACTTATTCATGCCCAGGCGGGAGATGTCAAACACAAAAGCAGAAGTGAAGCAGGGACATCACTCCTCCAGGTGTTTTCTGTGAGGATGCCAGAGGAAAGCTCAGGGAGTGGGTCTCCACAGAGCAGCATGGTTGTTGCCTGTTAAACAGAGGGATCAATCGTGTAGTGATGTCTGTGTGTGCATCCTGATTGGACACACTTTTACTTTTGCCAACAAAAGAAAACGGGAACAAAAAAACAAAGAAAAAATAGAAAACTGGGCAAGCTTGGGGATGAGATGGAGGGGTCCGCTTTAAGACTTCGGTTAAAAATAAGTAAAGGAGGATTTTTCATGAAGCGCCCTCCCAACCCTTGCTGCATCTGTGTTGGTACGTCTCTGTGGGAAAGACACGTGCGTATGTGATTCTTTAGTCTGTAGTCTGGTGCTATGTGATCATGTTTGACAAGTGTGTGATAAAATAACATTTAGAGGAAAAAAAAAGAGTAAAATCCGTCAAAATTAAAGTGAAGTTTAAAAAATATATATATAGGAATACAGCACTGTTGGTAAGTTTGAGATCTGACGTCAAAATGTTTTTAATTTCTGTTTTGTTTTACTCCTTGTACATGTGTGAGTGTGAATGTTTGTGTGTGTGGAAGATTTAGCTCCTTCTTTTTTGGGCACTGGTCCATGTTGCTCCATTCTTTTGTACAGATTAAGCTAAAGAAAAAAAAAGAAGAGGGCAAAATTTGTAAAATATTGTGTCTGTGACTCCTTGTAAAATATTTTCAAATTGTTTATTACAGAGAATCAGTTATTAAATAATGTTCATATTTTTCACTTCAAATCATTGTGTGGTGTTTTTATTTGTTTTACCGGGTCATTTCTTTTTTTACAGCTAAAGATATCAGATTAGTTTTAAATATCTCAACAAACACAACAAATGTGGTTTAATGGTATTAAACGCAACAGGAAGCTGGCTGGCCTAGTTTTAGCATTACACCAACAATTCTAATGACTTAGTTATTTACAGATTCCTGCCAAATAAAGCACAATATTAGAAGATGTGAAGTCAAACTGGACCCATTGGTGCTGAGAGAAACAATCAAAGTTACATTGATGCAGCAGTAAATCTTTGTGATCTTGAGGAAAGTACTTTAAGCATCCTAAATGAATGTTGACCCGAATCCCGTTTCCAAACTGACTCTGCAAAGAATCCCATTTCTTTCAACTACATCTTAGTCTGGACCAGTTACCTGGCAAACATCAAAGACTCTTGCATAACAGGCATTGCAGACAGATTTGTGGTGACTCGCAGGCTGTTGCATCTAAAGTTGATGCAGATATTTGTTTTGTTAAAAACATGCAGCTCCAAATGTGTGACCTTTGATTTGTCATGAGGAAAGATAAACTGACCAATAAAAACCGCAAGGAGGAAGGCATGTCTAGACAAGGTTATATGTGAAAAGGGGGGTAAGTATGGTTAAAGGGTAAAGGTTAGTAAAGGTTTAAATGAAAAGAAGAACATCATGGTCTTTTTTTTCTTTGTAGAGGTTACAGCCAAGTCCTTTACAGGAAGCTGTGTGGTAATTCCTTTATGCTCATCCTACAGACATGAGAGTGCAATCAGGCAGCTCTCGGCAAGAAAGCGAATATTTCCCAAAATGTTTAAACTTTGAAAAGGAGCAAATCATCTGCTGTCATGTTAGATCAGACTTGATTTGCAGGCATCATTAAACTGTCAGAATCAGGTCATGCAGGACGACCTTGTGGCCTAAATTCCTCCTGACTGAATGTTTGAGAGGCCTTTCTGAGTCATCTCTCTCCATGTATGCAGCAAAGAACTTTACAGTGTGTTAAGAAAGTCTGTGAGAGATTTGTGCCAGGTGTCTGGGTCGTCCAAATAACAGGGGTGACCGGCTCCCTTCATCACCACCACTCTGTGATTGGGCAGATTACTCAGGTTACTGAGTGAAACCTCTCCGAGCTGAGTGTCCTGGTCGCCGTAAACAATCAGCGCTGGGACCTAGACACACAAAAACACGAGGGAATCATTTCCAGAGAATTCTCCATCTTTAAATTCAAGTCTAGGCTTAAGACGTTGCATAAAACTTGTGAAAAAATGAGACTCACATTTAATTTTGGTTCACTATAATGTTACTGGGAATGAATGACAGTAAATAAGAGTAGGATTTAACCGTCCTTTTCTGAAATGTCTTAACTTTATAACATTGACACGCATTTGATAATAAAACCCATGCTGTTTAGACTCAAAGCTTTTTTTCCTCACACTTTTTAGAGGGAGCAGCAACGCTCATCACTTCTAGAGGAGTTGGCAATGTCCACATCAGAAGGATTGTTACCCGTTAATATGTAGCATTTACAGTGCATATATGTTGTGTTCAGATAACTAACAGCATGAGTTCTATAACTTTTTAATCTTTAGTGTTGAACTAGATGCAAACACTAAAAAAGTCTTTTAAACTTTTGAAAGAAATTTACCTTTTAAGAATAAAGTATGCAGAGTATGCTTTAAAGGTTGAAATCATCCAGCTCATTGAATCAAATGAATCATTTCAAAGAGTTGCTGATCTCCATTTTCCAGTGTGTATTATGTATTATTCACCAGTAACACATAAACGACTATTTACACATCTTGACAAACTCTACAAGTGCCCCCCTTGTGATTGTGAAGATATGTGCATTTTAAGAAAATGCCATTTTGGGCTAAATATGCTCAGGGTAAAAGAGGGATAAAAATGCAGACTGCTTGTGTTATTCTTTTCATGGGATTTTATATTCATCTCCTACATAAACACACTCACCTTTACACTTTGGTACTGCTCTGCTGTGATCTTGTCAGTGCAAATTGGAGCTACGGGTACGAAACCTTTTAACAGGGCCTGATGCTGCAGGAGAAAAGGGAGGGAATACATCCCACCGAGGGACGGGCTGATCACCACCACTGGGGTCAGGCTTAGCCGCTCACACACCTCATGGAGGAAACCCGCAGGAGCCAATTCTCCCACAGCTACTGGTGCCATGGCTGATTTGGATTGACCGAGTTCTGTGGATAAATGTAGAGAGAGACTGTGCAGCAAATTTTCTCAAGGCTTAATATGTTTAAGGACTCAAAGGTTAAAAAAAAACATTGTAGCTGCTCCAAAATGGCCCAAATGAGGAATTTCTTTGATTATACATACGTAAATGTGTGTGCATAAATATTTTTACTCCCACAAATAAAATCTGTTGTGAAGTTAATCACATTGACACTGGTAATAAAATGCTTGTATTGCCGCACACCCCGCAGAGTTACCTGGCAGGTCAATGGCTACCGCACGGCAGCCGGCTTTGGCAAGAGTCTCTAGAGTGCCGATGTTAAGCCAGTTTTCTGATGAGAAACGGATGCCATGAAGAAGTAGAACTGATATCTTTACTTCTCCAGTGGCCGGTTCACTTTGTCTGTAGAAGAGTGGTGCTTTGCATATGTCAACCTGCACACTTCCCTCTGTTATCTTTACCGCTGACATCCTGGGGCGAGAGACACAAACAAAGTTTGATCATGTTTTATGTCATAGATCCAATCATCATTGCCCTGTCCTAAATAATAAAACACATGAGACGTTTATCTTTCAGAATCCATCCATCCATTATCTACCGCTTTGTCCCTAACGGGGTCGCGGGGGGATGGAGCCTATACCAGCAGCCAATGGGCGAGAGGCAGGGTACACCCTGGACAGGACGCCAGTCCATCGCAGGGCAACAATCTTTCAGAATAATGATGCAAAAAGTAACAGGGTAAGGAGTTTGAGGGCAAGTGAATAATTCTGTTATATTGTTTTGTTACAATATTTAATACGCAGTTCTGGTCCTGAAATCAAAATACCACTTTTAAATAAAAAGCTGGTATTATTGAGTATATTTAACAGGTATATAGTGATAATAGGAGTTACAGAAAATGGGTTAGAAAGCTGAAATAAATGTAGGCTAATACAAAATGTTTTATATTGATCTGGTTTAATAACAAGCAGCTGTGCACTCAAAGTGGTGGAAGATCAACAAAAACATCATTAATATTGAAAGGGCAGCTTTTTGTTTAATAAAGACTGAATTTATGAAGCACATCTTTTTCCTGCAAGTGTTGGTTTATCAGTAAGTTTACCAGATTTAATGGTAAACAAAAAGGCAGCAGTGTTACCTTACTGACCGATAGATCCAACTTACTACAGTAGGCTAATTCTGCCATTTTATTAAACGACCACAGCTTTTGTATTACTTTAAAGTGATTATTAATGGTCCTTTTTAACCAAATTGACTAAATATTCATTGTGTTGTGATTGGATCCGTTAGATATAGATCTGCAAAACAAACTCATTGTTTCGCTCTGACATGAAAAGCTAAATAGCTATAGGCTACAATCATGTTTTTTGCAAATACAGTAACACAGAATATATAATGCTCCTCACATTAAAAATGTAATCTGAACAGTGATCAGACTTTTTAAGCTGTCATTTGAACACAGAGCTTTCAGCTTTAAACCCATTTTACTCTCATTTTGGTGGCGAGCGCGCGCTTGGTAGGCTACATATTCTCGTTTATCTACCAGTGGGGGTAAAAAATATTCCACTTCTTACCTGAACCGATTATTCAATTGAGAAATTAAGCAGGAGTGAAGCAGCTGCAGTTTCACTTTAACTCCCGGAAAAAGAGGAGAGGGGAAAAAGTGCTGGAGATCCTCCTGCTGACGTCTAGCGTCTGCAGGGAGAACTGCCATTTTCCTCCCATCTGAGTTTGTGCGTGAGCGCGGATCGATGTCTTCATCAATGATTGATACGTGTATTGATTGGCTGTGTTGTGAAGATTAACGCCGCTGTTTGGATAAATGCTCAGTGGTCTCTGGTAGGTGGTCGTGTTTTATTCAGGTTTTTCTGTTCTGACTTTTGTTTGAGGATTTCCAAAAATCTTGTTGAACTTAGAGGCTTTTTTTTCTTTCCTTCTTTTAATTTCTGGCAGATTTTAAGTTTGGTAAACACCATTCAAACTTACGACAGAAACAAGACTGCAGAGCTGATACTCAGATTTAATCATATTTTATAAGAGTTTTATCCTCCAGTACAACAAACAATGAAAGTGTTCCTGCTTGGAGTTCTTCTGACTGTTACTGTGGCCACTGGTAAGTCAAGGATTTTAATTATTAATTAAATAAATCTGATTAATTTTCTTTTGGCTTGTTGAATATATTTGTATGTTTGAATTTAAATATTTTTAATTAGGGATTTCAGAGAAATCACTTCTGTGACTGAAACCGTAGTCCATTAGCCTAATCAAACCAAAAAGAACTAAGCAAGGCAGGTGGTTGTTTTCAGTTTATGAGTAAGAGGAGAGTTCAGATTGTTATTTCATGACTGTGTGCTGGCAGCTGTTGAGGTATCATGTTTGTTTCAAGAACCAGATGTATCACTGTAATGCTGTTTGAAACTCTATCTGGTCCTCTGCTATTGCAAACCAACAGCAGAGTCTTGGTCCAAAGGTTATGTGTGCAGGCTCATGCCCAAACGCTCCATATGGTACCACTGATCTCCTGCACTCCAGTAAAGAAAGGCAAAATTGTGATATGGTCCCAGTATGCGTACATTATGTTTGTGCTTTTGTTACATATAAACAGGGTCCCGGAGTCCTCTGAATAACTTCCAGCGCTCTGAGGGCAGAGAACTTGTTCCGACCTCATGGAACTCGGCTCGAGTGCAGATGTTTCCGGGTCTGAACCTTGAAGAGTGTGCAACCCGCTGCTCACAGTCTCTGGACTGCAGGTACCAACCACAAACCTGCTGGAGGAGCAAGTTAGCGAATCATCACCCTGAATGAGGAAAGAAGGAAGAAATGAAGAAAGAAAGAAAGAAAAAGAAAGAACACATCAGCATGATGATATACATAAGATTGAACCACACACCCTAAAAGCTGTGCAGATGCGTCCACATGTACACATCCTCTTTCAGGCCAATTTTTAATGCTTCCTGTCACATTATTTTATTTATTAAATATTGTTGTAATTTAAAATGATTGGTCTTTAAACAAGAATGCAGTTTATCACTCCTGTATCAATGAGTCACAGCTGATTCCTTGATAAACTGTGAGAAATGTGTACTTTTTGGTGTCATTCTGAGAAAATTTACACTCACTTAATAACTTGCTTTTAGAACATTATTCACTTCAAGATTATTATTTAAGACAAACTTACCAGGAATTTGTCAACCTTAAAGACATTTTAAGAGCATGAAAGACACCTCTGTGGCGGTCCCCTCATTTTGGTCTCGTAAAGAAGTTAAGCCCAAAAGGAGCACTCCTAAAGATAAAAGTAATCAAACAGTTTGACTAAACATTTATTGAACAGCTGTAAACCGCAATGATAAATTTTTTTACTGTAAGATTGTACCAAATAAAAAAAATGCTTGATATAAAAATATTTTCCATCTTCAGAGCTTTTAATTACGAAACTCGAGCAGCTGTTACCTGTAAACACCTGCCCTGGGTGGGCGACGGAAACAACGCTGAGGTGAAGAGAAACGTCAACTGTGACTTTTATGAGAAGAAAGGTGAGACTCACATCAAGCAGCATTACACAGATCAGCGTTGTGCAGCAGTTTCATTGGTTGTTTTGTTTTTCTCTTTTGGTTTTCCATGCAGTCTATGTCAGACACTGTATCGTGGGTAAAGGGGAAGATTACCGAGGGAAAGTCTTCACCACAAAAAGCGGCCTCACCTGCCAACAGTGGTGGTCCAAGTTCCCTCATGATCACAGGTGAGACTATGGAGAGATGCTGGTCATCCTCCTTATGTCAAGTTTTCATCCCTGTCCTTAACCCTCATCAATAAAAAGACAAGATGTAACATCCAACATGTTTCACCTAATATTTTATAGTGTATTAACTTTCTTTGAAACAGTTGCTGCTTCAAATTACTGCAGACTGAGTTCAAACAAATAAAACACAGAGTGCTGAGTCAGATGTGATTGATTTTTATGTAAGGGAAGCCTTCAGTAAACACATCTTTCTTAATTCATTCATTTATGCTGCTGTGACTGTGATGGTACAGTTTTTTACTGAACGTGGTTAAAGTTGATGTAACTCCAGCAGATTGTAAAGAAATTGCCACTTATTTCAACCCTCTTTGCTTGTCTCAGATGGACTCCTACAGCTACGAATGGTCTGGAGCTGAACTACTGCCGGAATCCAGATGGAGATCGTATTGGCCCGTGGTGTTACACCACCGACCCAGAGCGGCGCTATGAGAGCTGCAACATCCCGCAGTGCAAAGATGGTAGGAAAATGGCTTGCAGGTGTCATAGGTTTTATTTATTGGTCCTGAAATGTTTCAGGGATGTCCATGTGAAATTATTGTGTGGACACACACTTAATAAATAGATGCTCAATAACGTTAAATTGTTACTGATCAAACTGAAAAAATAATTGACCCTAGTCCTGCCATATGTGTACTGAGAACAAGATGGCTGTGATTAGCTATTACAACTACCAATCCCAATCCTCATTAGCTTCAAAGGACTTTTTTGGAGTAGGATATTTGAAAATGACTGAGATGTAATGTTAGATTTTCTTTACGTGTGATTTTTTTTTTGTTAACATCAATCATGGCTCACTTTGTGTTAATGGCTGCAGAGGTGTGTATCACATGTAATGGAGAGGACTACAGGGGTCAGGTCGATCACACCGTGAATGGCAGAGAGTGTCAGAGATGGGACCAGCAGTACCCTCACCAACACATCTACCAACCTGAAAAGTAAATGTTCATTCATTGCTACATCTATGGTGTGCATAATTAGCCAAACAGATTTATATGATGACTCATTGCATTGACATTATTTAAATCAGGTGTTTGTCTTTTTCTGTGTGTGTGTTTAGGTATCCTGATAAGAGTTTAGATGATAACTACTGCCGCAACCCTGATGCATCTCCAGTGCCTTGGTGTTACACCACTGATCCTGAAGTAGAGAGAGAAAACTGTGAAATCAGGAAATGCAGTAAGAACACTGATAAAAACGTACAACTCAAGTTTGTCCCACCTTCTCTGAAACAGAAACTTCCTGCACTTCAGGCTTACTAATGGCCAAAACAATACATGGGGCAGAATTATGTTAATTTGTTTAGGTTTGCAGTTAGCTCATTTAGTGAATAACTGCTGTAAATTGGTGAAAAATATTATTGGCTTTCCTACTATTTTTTCTAAATGTGGTAATACACATCCTGAATTCATTGCCTGCTTTTTTCCTGTTTTGTGTTGGTCATTGTTTTCTTCTGGCAGGAAAATGAAAACAGGAGTTTAACTGAGCTTTCTCCTTCTAGCACTCACAGATGCAAATCAGGAAAAAACACATTGTCTGTGTTTGTGCCAATTACCACCCAAAATACATGCTTTTGCTGTGGAAACTGGTGGTTCTGTCTGATTTTAGAGTGAAGTGTGCAGGTGTTTGTAAGTGACTGAAACTTTGATTTTCCTCTCAGGGTTTCTGGTTCAGTATAGGTTAATTAAAAATCTGCTTTTAGATTGTTTCTATTCAAGCTGCCTATTAAGATTAAAAAAATAGTTTCTGAAGATTTTTACAATAAAAAAGCTTTTATTATTTTATAATAGCTCAGTTTAGACCATTCAATATTAAGTTAAATATCAAATGAATACAGCTGTGACCCTTTTGTCCCATATTTTCATTATAAGATGTCCAGAAGACCTAAGTGTTTAAATAAATGACACGCTGATAAACAGAAAAAGGACAGAACTGATTACATGTTCGGTTTTCTAAAAAATTTCAACATCAGTTATGCAACATAGGCTTTCCCAGGGAGAGCACAACTTATCAGGGCAGCAAACAGACTAGAAAATGGAGCCATCTTGTGGTGTATTCTGTGCTGAATGGAAATCATTAATAACTCATCCACTACATAATGTCCATAATGGCCACAGTTTTATTAAAGGGTTAAATAAATTTCTCCTGGTCTTTTTAGTGGACTAAATATTTTAATTCTGTTGATGCTTCTGGGTTGGTAAAACATTACCTTACTGGTAGCATTAATGTGGCTGCTGAATATCCAATCTGAATCTGAGTATACTGAGACTTCAACATTAAAAACTTGGTGAGTGATTTAAAGAGCCTGAGTCTCCAGGGGTTTACAGATGCTGACCCTTTTATCATTACCATTTTTTCCCTCATTTAATTGTAAAAGAAAAATAGTCTTTTCAAGGTGTTTATTTGCTCCATACCCTGACACAGTTAAGTCTATTGAATTGCTGTCATCTGGTACTGATACACATAAAGTTGTATATATGCGTAATAAATTATGTAAAGGTTTTATCATATTTGACTCAAAGGTAGACTGCAAGTTAAACAGGAAAGGTCCAAGGTGATCCTTCATGTTTCATGATGGATAAAAATAATCATACTTCTGTATGTTAGATTTATCAAGCTGAAACTCAGTATTAATGCTTACATCAGGAAAATAAACTACCTTTTGTCTATCAAATAATAGGGGACGTGTGTGAGTTCATTAGAACAAACAAAATAAATAATATAATACTATTCTCCAAGAGGTTCATGTGCAAAGACCTACAAAGATCTAATACTGAAAGATTGCGTATGATTAAATGTTTTTACACCCAAAGCTATTTAGATGAATGAATCTTTTTGTACGTTTGTTCCTGAGCATTTTTTATTGATAAATCCCAACTGACTTAAAATGATTGCAAGATAACAAGATAGCTGGTTTTAATTCCAATAAAATTAAACAAGAATACATTTAGTCCTTTCTCATGTGTAACAACCATCCTGTATAATTTAATTACAGGCATAAAACTAGGCCACAGTTTTAGGCCACATGTGTCAAACTCCAGGCCTCGAGGGCCGTTTTCCAGCAGGTTTGGCTGTTTCCCTTCACTAACACATCTGATGCAAATCAAATAGATCAGAATCAGAATCAGATTTATTGCCAGGTAATTTTCATCACTAGGAATTTGTCTTGGTTCTCAGTGCCAACATACATAGCGAACATAAATGACATATATGTATGTAAGTAAAATATGGACAAGTGATTCGCAACAGGTCCAACAGGTTCTTGTCGTTCTTGTTCCTATTTTAAGTAATTTCAATCCGCTGTATTGAAGCATGGAGACAACAAAAACCTGCTGGATACCAGCCTTTGGAAACTGGAGTTTGACACCCCTGTTTGGCTGTAGGTTGAAAAAAAACCATTGCATGATCAAATTGTTTCGGACTGTTTCAAAGCCTTGAGTTTAGCCAATTGTCAGTCACCAGGTTGTAATCTTTTATTGTATTTTTCCCTCATTAATTTATTTAGTTTTATTTTTGTAACTGAAAAGTCATTTAATATTCTGACTTAGGCCTTTTTTTTTGTCTAACTGTGTTCAAACTAAAAGTTTGATTACTAATATCAATACAGTACATAATTGTCTTAACCCAAAGAAAATAATCATTTTTATTGCATGTATTGTGGTAATTCTGACTGAAATGTCTGTAGACATTGAATAGATTTGTGAACTTACGACAGTATCAAGCCTTTTCAAACTGTTGCTCCGCTCTAATAAAAGCACAGAAGAGTTGCACCATTTGCAGCATCACCTGACAAAAATCACCATTCGAGTTAACTGAAGATTACATCTGTGCAGTGAATTTATTTATATTTACAGGTACAATGATTTTCCACACAGAAAGTTAGACACAGTGAAATGTTTTTTATTTTTTCCACATGATCCATAGTGGTTTGACGTGAGACATATTTCAGTCAACAGATCAGTTACTGTCTAGTCTAACCTGGACAGGTTGCCTGTCCATGACACACATGCTATGTCACCGTCAAAACATAGTGAAAACGATGGATTCTGTTATGATATTCGAAGTAAATCCAATCTATCTTCCTCAATCTATACACAATCTAAATGTTTATTTTCTTTGCATCTTCTGCTGTTTAGCTGAAGTTCATGTGGAGAAGCGGCAACGCTCCAGCTTCACCACAAACTGCTTCCGTGGTCGTGGGGAGGATTACCGTGGTAAAGTCAATGAAACAACATCAGGCATAGCCTGCCAGCGGTGGGATGCCCAGTACCCTCATGAACACCCATTTTACCCAAACACATACGAGTGCAAGTAAGTACCCTTTACCCCTCCTTTACTCAAAAATATAACCTGCATGTTTGCACATGAATATTAACTGTTGCTGCAGGGAAATTTCTTGGAATATTATTTGTCCATGTCAAGTTGACAGAATGATAGATGGGAAAACCGGGTCATTCTCTTTAGGTGCTCACATGATGTGAATATAAAAAATATTTAACTTTTTTTTTATTCTAATGCCATCATTCGTTATAAGCATTGCCTTTATTGATTTAAGCCAATTCAGTAGGAGCTCTGTACCTTTAATGTAGCCAAATCATTGAGGAGCTTCTTATTGCATCAAGCTGATTCTGGGTTACATGTCATTCAGGGGTTTAGAGGAGAACTACTGCCGTAATCCAGATGGGTCAGAGGCTCCGTGGTGCTTCACATCTGTGCCTGAGATGCGGACAGCTCTCTGCTTGCAGATCAAACGCTGTGCAGACGACATAGAAGCTGAGGGTACAACTTCTCACACATTTCAACAAGCAAACATGATTCCAGTGAATGGGTCACTGCATAAAACAATTATTTCACAGATTATTTTGTTTGTTTAACCCTTATCATTTCATATCTTTTATCCAATATTTACATAATGAGGAGCAAAATACTCGTGTGGCATGAAGCCTCTCCAACAAAACACTTTCTGACGGACTACGTTTATTCAATCTCCTTCGTGCCTCCTTTAAAAACGATGCATATTGTTTTTGTAAATAAAGAATAATTAATTGTTTCTTTTGAATGTGGTTAATTTTGCTATCATAGTTTTATTAAGCAGCCGTTATTATACAGAAAATGCGGCACTAAACTTACTTCGTAAAGGAAGTTTAACTTGTAAAGCAAAATAACAAGATTATTGACTTCCACAAATACTGAATGCAGAATGGAGTCTATTTGTGTCATTATCTCTTAATGAGTAATAATGTGGTTGAAGCACCAACCACTAACATTACACATTTAATACTGTTAAAGGTGTATCTTTCCTTTCATTAGTATTGGAGTCAGGTGGAGAGGAGGCCCTACCATTTAGTTAATTTTTTTAGCTTTTATGTAACTTTGCCTGTTGTGCTTCATTGCAGTTATCCTCATAATAGTCATGGTCATGTTTTCAGATTGCTACCAGGAAAATGGGAAAAACTACAGAGGCACTGTCCGCAAAACACGCAAAGGCATTACCTGCCAGAAATGGAACGTCAACACGCCTCACCAAACCAAGTACAGACGTCAAACACATTTACTACACATACATTTCATTTATGTTCAGAATCTATGCAAACAAATTTGACTTTAAGCAGGATTTGAAGGTGTTCAAACTTTCAAATAAAGTCAGTGTGTTGTCAGTAAATAAACACATTTAAGTAGAAGGAACAATGAATCTGTTGATAAAAACTTGTAATCATTTGTGTGGCCTTGCAGGATAAACCCACGGACCCACCCTGAGGCCAATCTGACAGAGGACTATTGTCGTAATCCAGATGGGGATCTGCATGGACCCTGGTGCTACACCACAGACCCCAAAACCGAGTTTGACTACTGTGCCATCAAGCAGTGTGGTAAACATCTCTACTTTCTGTGTCAAATTTCCCCTGTGGACGGGGCTTCCGGATCGCCTGTTCTCTCACAGGCAATGTAACAATCCTGTTGTTGTTGTTTTCAAACAGCTGGAGAGAAAGTGTCCCTGACAGAACCCGTAGGTTAGTTTGTGAACATGGAGCAAACTGCCACAGGCCCCCCGTTAGAAATTCTGCAGTATGTAATGTTTTTGTGACTGCAGAGAAGGTGGAGTTCAGTGAGTGTGGAAAGAGAGAAGACCGCCTTCCAGCGCTTACGACGCGCATCGTGAATGGGATGCCTGGAAACTCTCCGTGGACAGTGAGCCTCAGAGACAGGTCAGTCTGACAGCTGATGAGGTTCAGTGATAAAAAGTCCCATCTGAATCTGCTGCTCTGTGAATGACCTTTGACCTCTTTGTTTGCAGGAAAGGAAACCACTTCTGTGGGGGATCTCTGGTGAATCCCAGATGGGTGATCAGCACCAAACAATGTTTCTCCTCTTGGTATTTCAGAAAATTGGTTATCTGTGTTTTGCATTTAGTGACATTTCTGGAAAGAATTTTATTTTTGCAGACAGTTACATCTCACTTTAATGTAGCAGCATTTAGTTATTTTTTTAAACATAATATTTGTAACCAGGCAGGAGGGTGGAGTCAAACGATTATGTGGGACACGTAATTTTAATGTTTTTTTCAAGATAACTACTGGCAGACAGATGAGAATGAGGTGGTCTTTTGTATTGACTTTGTGTCTCTTTGTGCACAGCTATGTGGACCTGCCTGGCTACTCCGCTATGATGGGAACACTTTTCCGGGATCCAAAAGATGATGAGCCCACTGTGCAAACCATTCCTCTCACCAAGATCGTCTGTGGACCATCTGAGTCTCAACTGGTCATGCTACAGCTGGAACAGTGTGTTCTATCAAGTGCCACTTGTTGACGCACAATGTTTAACCAGTAGCTTCCCATTTACTCTGTCCTTTTTCTGTTTGCAGCCCTGCCCAGTTCAACAGCCGTGTCTCTCAGATCTGCCTCCCTCCTGAGCGCTACACAGTACCTGAAGGAACGTCATGTGAAATTGCAGGATGGGGGGAAACAAAAGGCAAGAATGACCCCTTAGGATAGCTTGACAGTACATTTATTGTAAACTGCACTTTATGCAGCTACTAAGGATCAACTTAGTTACGTACAAAGGGAAACTTATTTAGAGCAAGCTTCTTGCTTCTGTACTTAAAACAGTATTATATCTAAATGAGAGAGCTGTTTAGACACCTAAGCAACAGATGGTGTGGTTATTTCCAAAATTATTTAACATCTGTTCTTCATATTTTTTTATATATATATCTCCAGTTTTCTGTACCCAATAGTTGCTGACATCTCCCTTCTTCTGTTTTTTAAGGAACTGGGGATGAGACTGTCCTCAATGTGGCACGCATGCCGGTTATCAGTAACACAGAATGCAACAAATACTTTAGAGGTCGTGTTCGTGAAAATGAGTTGTGCACAAACATTTTCCAAGGTGGAAGAGGTGCCTGTGAGGTATGTATTCATTGAGGAAAAGATGACATACAACAAGTTTATTAAAACATGCTGGAAAGAGGCCAGGGGCAAAATGATTATGTGCCAAGTCATAGTGATACCCTCCCGGACACCATTTTCTTTTTATGCCTACCAGTTTTACAATGGCATTTAGGCAGTGGTTTGTTATAGCAAACAGAAGGTTATTGTAGTTTTTTTTTTTCCAAAGCAAACTACATGTTTGTTTGGTTTTACAAGGGCTACTGTGCCCATGAGCTTTAGAGATAGAGCTAATCACACTGTTTCCACCAGCTGTTTCCTTTGCTATCTATGCTAAGCTGAGCTAAGCTAACCAGCTGCACAATGACAGAGTGCAAAAAAATCCATAGTAGAGTTTTTGCTTTAACCCCTTTTGAGATTTGTTTTTTGGTTTGAGCTCGTTTTGGCAGCATAAACTTCAGTATTTAGGAACCCACTTCTGATAAGGTCTGAGTGTAAGTTTACCAATTTTACTGATTCTGAAAACTGTGAAAGCTCTGACCACTGTTTTCTAAGGCACAAATGATGGAACTAAAAAAAATAGTAGAAAAAGTTAGCAATAACAAATACAAATCAGTACTTAAGTTTTGAGCCTTTAAAATGCTGATAACGTGCATATAATAGAAGAGAATAGCTTTATGGTTAAATGTTTAATCTGCATCAGATACCTGGAAAGGATGGAGACTTGTTTTCAGAATAATTCATTTGTTACATTTTCAGATATAGCTAATAATTACTAATCATGCAGTACTTTTACATATCAGAGTATAACAAATAGGGAAGGATGTTTATTACTATAGTAATGATTAACAACACAGAAAAAACAGTCCAAGTATCAGAAAAAATAGTCACATCTCACACTGTGCAACATAAAGCAAAAGAGCAAAGATAATATAGATAAAGAGCAGACAGCTTTTCTTCACTGGTGAAGGGAACTCTCCTAGTTCTCCATCTACAGTAAACAGTTCCTACAACCTATCAAATATCTGGATACATACTGTAATCCTTTTGTCTTACACTCATGCCACACACCTTTGTGCCGATTCTTATAGACGCATCATACAAGTATTTTTCTTGCCTGCACAAAATGTACCCTGGAAGGAATGTTAGGTTTAGAAAACATGGATTTTGTATCCTGAAAGACTCACGTTTACGCAGCAAAAAGTGTCAATTATATCTATTAAATTAAATAAAGCAAAAACTTACAGTGTTGAAGTAGAGTCCCTGTCATATTGCATCAAATTAACAGGGGTTGGTGAAAGAAGAATAGCATTCAGAGTGCTACCCTTTATTCTGAATTTTTGTATTTATGTCTTAGAAATTACATTAATTCCTAAGTAACACAATTTTCCAAAATTTGGTTGGTCTATACCTTGTGAATAAAACCAAATTATTTAATAAAAATTAGGCCTCCCAAAACTGATTGTAAAGAAATTCTTTGGATGAGTTAGATCACTTATAGCCAAGTTATTTATAAGTTCCTATTACTCAAGCACTTTACCATTTGGATAATGTTTGGGAACTGGGCAAGATGTGACTGCAAGATGTTTCCAACCTCAGCAGTGACAGTCAGTCATAACAGAGACAAATAATGACTCCAGAGTGTTGTTACTGTGTGTCTGCAGAGAGACTACGGCGGCCCTCTGGCGTGTCAGAACAGAGACTGCTGGGTACTCGAGGGTGTAATCATCCCCATGAGGCGCTGCGGACACCCGGGTCAGCCTAACATTTTCATCCGTGTCTCTATGTATGTGGACTGGATCAAGAAGGTCATGGAGATGGCTTAGTGAAAGACATGGTCATGTAAAATAGAAGTAATGAAATTCAACAGAAAAATCCTGCATGGCATGCACATACTTTTTTCCTTACGTGTCTTTCACATTAAAAACTGTCAAATATTTTTTTTTAAATCTAGATATACAATTTGAATGTATTAAATGACTTATGTTTTTATGTTTTATTTCTTAAAAACACATTTATAGACATACAGAAGATCCATGTATCACCTCATATTTTCTTCCCTTATATCTGCAATGCATTGTGAACCTAAACCTTTAGAAGATTTATCATGGGAAAGTAAGGAATTGTTTCAGTTTTGGGAACTCTTTATTATAAGCATTAACCTCTCCTCGGATGACATATTCCATTATTATATTTTCATTTAATATTGTTTTAATAAAGTTTTTTATCTGCCTACAAACAGTGTTTATACATTTTTTAAATGTATAAATTATATTTAGCCTGCAACTACAGAACGGTTTAAAAAGATGTATATAATGAATTGTAGCTCTTCTGGCCAAAGGGGAGAACTGAAGCTAATTATCATCTAATTGACAGAGGAGGTGTGTTAACTTACAGCAAAGTGTTAAGGTGTTGAACATCCCCTGTAAACGAACCCTTTACCAGAAAATGCCTCCCCTGCTCCTGCTGACATTGAATAGAGCTCCAAAATACCTTCTTTGCCCCAGCCTCTAATAGAAATCCCTCCTCTGCTTGTCTTTTGATGCCTGCCCCCACCTCTAAAGACATGTCTTTGTGCCTTATGCAGAACTGTATGCGCTGCACATTCTTTCTAGTTCTATAGGAGGATTTTTGCAACCCAGTCCTGATGAGCCCACGGAATTCAGCTTAAATAAACCTCAAGATCAGAGTCCAACCGAATCTCAGACTGCAGAAGGCCACTGAACTCGCTCATCGTAGACCCGCACACAATTTCTCTCATGCAAACCCTCCCCCGTCTCTAGATTATCTCCCACTCTGGCTTTCACTTGTTTTTTTTTTTAACAATTTACAGACATTTCTTTTTATCACATTCACTTAAGGAAAATAAACTAATATTAAAAACTGAAATGCATGAGTAATTGATGATAAATAGGGACAGTTTAGAGACAGCAGATAGACAGATATGACTTTGATGTCACTTTTTTAACTTATACTTCAGGACTATTCATGCATGATTTCAAGCTCTCTGCAAGTGTTAAAGAAATTCTGGGAAATCTGACTAAACGTTTTTATAAATGTTAAATATGCAAATATTTTCTTTGTTAGTCTTTATTTTGCAATTAGTAGGAATAATCTGAGAAATCTTGTGTTGGTTGTAGATAAATATTCTGTGTCTTTGGATTAACCGTTGGAGTAGTGCTTTGTAAAAAAAAAACACCTACAGTAAATGTAGTTTTGTGATTAGAGTGGAGGATCACTCTGAAACTTTCTGAATTACATCATGAAACTGACACTGCAAACTGTTTAAACTTAGCCCTGATCTTCATCTTGGTAACATAAAGCTTTATGTTCAGGTCTCGTGCCAGCATGCTCACCTGACATGACTCTATGAGCAGTCTGGTTTTAGCTGTCCCTGGAATGTGTGTTCCCCGTACTTCAAACCTTTTCATCTGAATTCATCAGTTTGTATGAATCTGAAAAGCAGCGAAGAAGAGGAAAGCTTTATGTGTAACTTCAAAGATTTATTAAGTATCAATCAAAACACACATAATAATATGAAAAAAAAGTAGGGCTACTAGTTTTAAGTGGACATTTTCAGTTTTTCACTAATATCTAAATATCTATTTTAACCAGTTTAAGAAATGACTTGAAAGCTGAAAAGATAGCTGAAACTGGAGTGTAACTTTTTACTTGTTACACAAAAGAAAACCTGATCTGCTACATTTTCCCTGCTTAGCTATAAAGCCACTACACGTCTTCTTTTCTATTTGCATGCAGTTAATGATTAAATAAGCCTAACAGGATTCATATATATTCTCTAAACAAATGTACACCTGATTATTCCTCATACTTCATTATTCATTTTGCTCCAAAACTCCTATTTCACACAGGAGTCCTTGGAGATACTGTGTATCTGTAACGCTGTAGGTGAGGAGATAACAGCAGGAACAATGAGTGAAACCGCTGTGTGAAACTGTGCACACAGTCAGTTCTCACTGGGATTTCCAGTGAAGCAAACTGAACCTTTTTCCTTTCCTTTTTGGGGGAACTACCCAGCCCCCCAGACCCCACTTCATGAACCCCGGAACCAGACCCTCCAGTCTAATGCCCGTCTTTTTCCCTCTCAAGTGGGTGGTCCGGTGAGCTGCTCGGGGCGGGGTCCTCTGTTTCAACCCTCCTACCCCTCGTTCTTTCTTGAAACATGCTTTAATAGAGAAAGTATGCAGTGCATACTGCACTGCCACAACCCCCCACTATACTGCATCTGGGGTATTCGTGACTGGACGTCTGGGGGATCACACACATTTCCGATTAGGAGGAGTGAGGAAAATAGAGAGAGATAGAGGGAGAGGGCGACATAGAGAGAGAGAAAGAGAGAGAGAGAGATTACCCTTTCGTTCCAGCCAATGAGACGGTCGACTCAGTAAGATTTTCATAGTTGTGCAGAAGCACAAAGTAAACGGAGTGTGTGTGAAGTTCCAGGTAAAACTGCAAACCGACTTAAGGTAAGTTGAGCTTCCTCTGCTTTCTCTCTCTCTCTCTCCCTCTCCCCCCCTCTCTCTCTCTCTCCCTTCGTGGTGTTTGGCACAGGCTGCACGAGCAGGATTACTGAGCGTGAACATGGAGCCTATAGCCTGAATGTATACATGTAGGCTCTGTTCTGGCTGTCTGGTCTAAAAGCAGAGCTTTTGCACCTGTGTTGCTTCCCTTTGTCCCTGGTGAAGTTTTACATTCTCGTTTTGGCTCTCCGTTTCTCCGGACCTGTTGCATTATCGCCCCACGAAACCTAAAACATTGCAGAGATCGATTGCGCAAGTGATGGAAGCAGGGGGATGTTGTTTTGGCGAGCGCCAGACTTTTACGCTTTAAAACGCCGATGGCCTCGACTGCTGTTTTGGCGTCAACATGTGCCAGTGTGTGACTGAAGTCGAAGGTTTGAATTCACGGCTTTGCTTCCCCCGAGCGCCTCGCGCGCCTCCTGCAACGCCGCACAAGAATGCGTATATATGGTTGCTCTTGCCGCCCATATGCAAAAAGTACATTCAGTCCCGTACTAGACTGGCAAACACCGTCAAGTAGAGAAGACGGTGTGCTGCTGCAGAAGTGAACCGAGGCTGTGTTGACAATTAGTGTTTGGCACATTCCTCACGGAGCTAGACGTAGTAAAAAAGGACCACCATGAGACATTGTCCACTGTCAGTTTCAGGTATTTATTGTGTGTTTTCTTAGTAGGAATTGTATTACTCTTACAAAAAAAAGTATATAGATAATGTTTGGAAAATTTTAGCACAGCATTATTTACTATGTTATTACTGCAGGTTACATTTAGCCACACCACCAAAGTATTTTACTGTAAAACTGGTTTAACTGATCAGATGGTTTTTGTTAAGCTGAAATAAGCAGCCTACTATAAGGTAGTAGTTTGTTTTATTACCTAATAACATAAACAGCAATAAAAATAATAGGTTATATGTAAAAATTTCACATAAAAACTTGTGGTGATGATTGTCTCTATTTAAACCTGTTTATTATTAAACATATTAACATTTTATTGATTAATTTCCCTTTTTTTTTACTGAAAACGATCAGAAAATCCCAATATGAAAACAAATCCTAGGAAAAAGAAATAGGGAATAAAGAAACCATTACTGTTTAGAAATTGGTACCAAATAAACAATGAACACTGCAGAATGTTTTAAGTTACTGTTGCACAAAGATTTCCATTGAGCTTTTTCATAC
>JBAMIG010000003.1:16656789-16669863 GCA_037177335.1 Kiunga ballochi
GTACCAAATAAACAATGAACACTGCAGAATGTTTTAAGTTACTGTTGCACAAAGATTTCCATTGAGCTTTTTCATACAGTGTGTGTGTGTGTGTGTGTGTGTGTGTGTGTGTGTGTGTTTGTGCTGGGATATTGTTTTAGCAGTAGTACAAGTTTCACTGCAGCAGTTGTTGCAGCATCCCTGCTCTTACAGTGATCACAGCCCCCATTGAGAAATACCTCAGAGAGCAGATGGAAACGCAGTGCTCATTACAGTAGATGCAGATTTTGGATGGCAGATTGAGTTGTGAATATCTGTGCTACTTTTAGTCTTTGCACACCATTCTCATGTTTCCCTGCGTCTGCCAGAACCCTGTCTGTGTTCCGATCAACCCAGTGCCAAGGCTTACGTAGGAGCAGTTCCCACGCTTGCTTTTGGAAAAAGGTTTCTGCGTGATTCCTTGTGATGGTACTTTAAGCACTGGTTGAAACTCCTTTTGGTAACTGTGTAAAAATATGGTTTGAAACAATCACATGAAGCTGGTTTTCCCAAATTTGTTGAAAAAGTAGTCATTTTTTTCCCACTTCTTTTCTCGTTGTGATCTTTAGCTCCTGATACTGAGCTCTTCTCCTCTTTAAGCCCTCGAGGCCACTGCTCCATGCTTTGATGCCCACACTCTTTGAAGCAGGTGGACAGACGCAGGCATGAGTAACAGTGGGACCAAAGAGCCGTCTCCTCAGCCGAGCACTGCCCAGTCGCCCGAAGAGCCTCAACGCAGGGGCAGAGGTCGACCACGGAAAGAGCAACAGGTATGACCTTAATCTTTGGAAGGTGACTGTGATCATTTCCAATCTCAGCCTTTGATTAGATGTGATGAACTCAAAGTTAAAAGTGAAGCAAAAACAACAAAATGTGAGTAGGGAGTGCAGTTTGGGTTTAGGTCCCACATCTAATGTCTCACCACAGGAACCTGTTGGACCACCAACTCCAAAGCGACCAAGAGGACGACCAAAAGGCAGCAAGAACAAAGGCCCCAAAACTGCACTGAAGGTCATAACTGATCCAAATACTTTTTCTATTCATATACACGTTTACACTGATGAATAATGGCTTTTTAAATGATCTTCCCATCACACTGAAGTGTTATTAACTGTTTCAGATACTAAGAAAGCGATCATCTTTGCTTGAACTAGGAACCTGTATCATAATGTGTGTTTTTTGTTTTACTGTGCATGTTACATATTAAAAAAACTGTGCAATCTAAAGGGGTTTCTGTTTGCAGTGTGTCTGCATTAGCTGCAGTAGCACATTATTTATGTCCTCTGTGGGACTCTATAAAGCAGCCACCATCAGGGCAAATGAAAGTTTACAGCAGAGAAAGGACCAGCTGCTGTTGAATCAATACATTGTTTACATTTCATGCTCCAGCCTGTGGGTCAGCACTCAAAAATGAATTAATCAAGACAGTTCTTCTAAAACTATAATATAATTACTTGAGGCCATTTTACTCTCCGTCCAATGATTTGTCATACTTCATAGTATGTGGTTATAGTTGAAGCCTTTCAAATCATCAGTGATAAAAATTTACATAAAAAGTTATTTAGCTTGCATTAAAATTGAGCGGAAGGGGTTTTATTAGTTGTATTTGTGTATTTCACTTGTTAGAGACGTATTTTCAGGTCCTCTAAGACACTGTTTTTCTGCTCTGCGTGTTTAAGACGTGTTCATACTCCAATACATCTGATTCAGATTGATGGACTCCTTCATCAAGTTACTTCAATGCATCTTAACAAGAATTAAAACATCGCTCATATTTAAAAGTAAAGTAATAAGGAATATGACATTTTGGGGGGAGTCTGGTTGGACAAATGTGTTGTCCTCTCGTGATTTATATATTCCTATTTGTTTCTCAATATCATCAGTGCTGAATTGTGGCAAAGAGCTGGATAGATATATCTGAGTCAATTAGTTTAATATGCTATCAAACATTGCTGAGAAAGCAGAAAGGATTCACATTTGATCAGTGATGGTGTTTTGATTTATATCCCGATTAAAAAAAACAGCAGGTAAAACAAACAGATGAAAACTATGTGATTATCATGGCTTCCTTAATAAAACTGGAACCTCTTCCATCTTTTTACTCAGAAAGTACAACCCGTTGGGGAGAGACGACCACGAGGGCGACCGAGGAAATGGGTATGAAGTACTCACTGACACTAATGGATTAATTGCACATGTATGTGCAACATCTCTGTGTTTTGTGCGTGCCATAGCTGTGAAATCCATGTGGGCTCATTGCCCTTCATCTTTAATTGATTTTACTCCTTCTTTTCACAGCCTCAGAAAGTAGTTCCAGAAATGACTGAAGAGCAGCAGGTGAGGAAAACGGACAAAGCAGAGTTTTGTTTTGAGATACAGGCGCCAGCTGTTGTGTTGATAAAGCTCACAAAAATCAGGAAAACAACATGCAAGGATAAATTAGTTTCATTCTCAACCCTTTATGGTGCAACAAACTAAGCACTTTGCTTCAAACCCTGCACACTCTTCTGTATAAAACCCTTCACTGAAGAGCTGCAAAAAGATATTATTTATTTATCTTTTTTACCTTCAACGGTTATATAGATCAAGTATGAGATCAAACTGAGGGTGGAAATACCTTAAGTGTTTGTATGACTGCAACCCCTGCTTTGGTAAAACAGAAATCTCATTTTGTGTCACACATTTACTCTTTGACTCGAGTCAGTAACATGTACACTCATGTGCAGAGCTCTTCTTGTTTAACCATGAGTTCAACATCAAATAATAAGTACATTCAGCAGAGCTGCAGTCAGAATGCCACTAATCTCTGATGTGCAATCTGTTCCCAGTTAGATTGTGTGCTTGCAGTCTGTGTGTCACTCACTTTACTTAAGTAAAAATAATTATATGATGATGTAAAAGTGATAAAAAATTTCAAAGGATTGAAAAAACATAAATGTTTGCAGAAAAAATTGTTAAAGTATTAAATAATTACTCATTTCATCAAATGCTACTATTAATGCAAGAAACCAGATAAATTATAAAATGATTTTTAGGACAGGAATGGATAAAAAAATTAATATTATATATTTTGGAATGTTTCCTGAAATTAATTATGTGAAACTTTAAGGGAAAAGAACAATCCCCTTGAAAGGTAGATGTCAATATAAATGCGCTGCTGCCTCATTGAAAGAAATCAAGATTTTTGCATTCAGTTGTTAAAGGGAGGTTGCAGCTGTCTGTGTTGGGTTTTTTTTTTATCTTCGATGCTACTTTAATCCAATTTATAATTCAATTTATAAAATAAATGTGTTGTTTCAGATGAAAGACATTACTCAGTACTCTGTAAAAGGGCTGTTACTTAAAGTACTTAAGAACAAAATTTCTATAAAAACGCTCATTTACTATCTGCTGATCACAATTTCTAATATGTAAATCCCCCATCGATACATGATAGTGATCAAATGTGATTAATGATGAATAATAATGAAAACAAACATCAGATGTCCAGAGAACAACACAAAAAAACACCACAATCTAAACTCTCTCAAAAAGAATCATGTTGAATCACTTTTCCTCACGCAACAAAGATTTACTGAAAGATTGTTCTGTGTTGGTTGTTTGTTTTGAAGAATGATGCATTTTAGCCACTTAACTACCACAATGCTCAGGTTGTTTTACTGTAATGATCTGAGCACAGTTAGGTGATTGTCATTCACACATTCATGTTAGTTTTCCCCTAAACCATGCACACGCTTTGCCCTTTATTGCGCAACACATACACGCAGTTATAATTCATACAGAAATAATAAACTCTTGCCTTTATAATTTATTTTGATTTAAATGTTTTTAACCGATTCTCTTAGATGATTTAGTGTTTTTTAAGAGAATTATGTAGAAATTTTTATTTATTTAATCTTCACCCACCTGCATTGTACAGCATATCCTCAGCTGTAACATCCTCAGAAGCTCCATATGTAACATATGTAGCTTCTGTAGTTTTTTGACAATTTTCCCTCCAAGCTTTTGTTAGTTTTAGCATAACATATATATATAAGGGTACAAAGCGTCAGAAAAATGTTGTCACTTTGACAAATTTGACTGGGAAAACTTGTCTGCACGCACTACCTGTGCTTTATGTGAACTGCCTTCATGCTGAAGTGACAAATTCTTGGAATTCACCATGTACACCTGCAAACATCCTCTTGTCTTATCCAGTTTTGGAGAACATACGCCTAGTGTTTCTCAGAAACTTTAGTCTATTTTAGCCATTCGGCTCATTCAACAAGCGCAGGCGTTGCACAACAGCTCTCACCAAAGCGGGCCACTACACTTAGTGCCCTCTGTCTTATCGCATTTTCCCTGCATAGTAGTTTGTCAAAGAGGCTGAGATGCTTAAAGAACTGAAACCGTTGAGACAGACTCCCTTTCTCAGACACACGCACATGAAGGGGAAGAATGAGTCAGTGTAGAGAGGGGAAACCTGATCTAACTGTTCTCTTCCCCTGTCTTTTGGTTTCCTGATGTAACCGTCGTCTTCCTCACATTTCTAGGTCTGATGCCTGGAACTGGCTTCCTCGCACGCAATCGCTCAATAAAATTTTAACAGTCATTCTTGTATTATCAAGCTCTTTCTAGTATTGATTCATTACTTTGAGCACCATGAGTCAGTAGTAAGACAGTAGAAAGAGATAGTATCTGATGCTTTTGTTCCACGACCCTTCACAGGAGGCTGAAGAAGGTCCCTCATCATCTCAGGTGCCTGAACTGGAGGAAGGGGAGTAAATAAGATACCTCACCTACCTCAAGGTTTGGCCTCAAGCAAACAGGGGTACAGTCTGACTCCTATCTGTGATGGGGATTCAGGAACACACACACACACTTACTCAAAAGTCATGGAAAACAGCAATTTCCTCTCTTGATCTAAACAGCTTCCTAGATGTGTTGTTATCTTCTTTTATATATATAGTTTTTGTAACAAAATGATCCTTAAACATCTTTTTGGTATTTTGTTTAAGGATAGTTCCACGTTTTGGGAAACACATTCATTGTTTTGCCGATTAAGATGGTGAGCTCTGTTTTAACTGTAAAGTAAAGGAAAAACAGCACTAAATGTCTTAGTAATGGGCCGGGCCGTCTCATTGTAACAGAACCGCTTTATTGTGCCTTTATGGATCTCCACTGTAAGTACAGGACACTGTTCTTCCAGCAGGAAGGACCTCATATAAAGGTTTCATAATGATGGGGGAGTTTCTTCTCAGACATTTAACTAAAATCTCCGGTCATGTTTATTTGCTAATCGTGCCTTATGAATGGGAGCATTATTGGCCTTAGAGAGTAGACTCCTCTATCAGATTAGAAATCTTACTCTGTACTGTTTTGTGTTAAATTTAAATGGGACAAGCGGATTCAGTCCATGCCAGAAAAAAAAGGCTCCACAACATAACAGAATCAAGGCTTTAAGGATTTCCTTTAATTTATCATATAAGGTAAATATACACTGGCAGAATCTCTATATAGCTCATTCATATTTTTTGTCTTTTCATGGACCGTATAGCTCTAAATGTCACACAAACTTTAAATCTTTATGCATTTGTTTCCTAAAACAGTAAAGCAAGCAAGCCTTTTCCCTTAAAGTCGAACTATTCTTCAACATCGGCTGCCCTGAACCTCTTGGTGTGTTTGTGTGTGTGTGTGTGTTTTGTGCTTGTGCGCGTGTGTTTTGGTTGCATGGAGAGGTGGCAGGTTTGCTGGCCGAAATTGAGAGGGGTTAAGAAAAGTATAGGAACTAAACTGAACAGTTTGACCATTTTTCTGTCATGTGTTTAAAACGTAGCATCAATGAATATGTTACAATATAACAAGGTGTGCTGAAGTCAATTCTGTGAAAGTTGATGTGAAATTGCAATTCAAAAATGAAATATCCTCTGTAACATATAAGTACATAATGCTGTTAGATTCACTCCTATTACAGTATAACCATGACAAAGTAATATTCACTTGTTTCCTGCTAGTCATAAGGTGATTTGAGAAAATATATATATATCCAAAGTTGTAAATGGATGTTTCGTTTTGGAAGGAAACCTTTCACATATATTTAGTGAACTACAGTGTTGACCTGTCATTTTACCACACTCAGGATCTCACTTTTAACAGTGCTTTTACACCATTTTGAAACCTCAGGTACAAAAATATTCAGGAACATGATATCTACTCAGTAATAATTGTGGTGCTGTTTGTTGTGCATTTCTAATCTGTGTACTGACATTACCAGTATGCCTTGACACAAAGACCTCATTGAAACCTCAGTTAGCCTCAGTTTCTTAATCTCTCATTCTACCTCAGTAACTCAAAAGAAGATCTCCAGCAAAGTAATCCTTTTGTACTGTATAGCTAAAACACACACATATAAGAGCACAGCCTCGTGTGTAGATATACAGCGCAGACATGCAAAGTGTTTTCAGGGCTACAACCAACACACACAAGCAGCTGTTACACTCCAGTAGAAGTGTACAAATACCATGTCATTTTTGAAAAAGAGAAAAAAAACTAAAGAGAAAAAACTGTATCTGATAGAAAACAAACAAAAAAAAACTGAAGTGAGACTTTGTTCTCCTGGGAAATAAAATGCAGCCGATAGTTTACAACAACTTGATGAAATATTTGCTTTTTAGAGTGTAGTTCTTTATGAAATACTTTTTAAAAAAAAAAAGATTTGTTATTCTTTTCTCATTTTTACTATGTCATGTATTTTTCTGATTCTTACACTGTAAATTGTATGTGTGACACAACACATGGCAGCAAATGGCCTCAAAGTGCTGAAATACATGAAAGTTATGGTTAACATTAGTCACCGCTTGAACTTGGGCAACTTGTGCTACAGCAGCAAGACAACTGATTGTACAAAAATAATGGTGTTTTATTGCTTATCTACTCATTTCACTGAGTGTGAAATGACACACAATGTGTTGTCGCTTCCTTCGGATTTGACACAGTTTTGCTTTAAATGTGTCGTTTTGTGTATCTCGGATGAAGTCGCGTTTACAGTGAAGTGAATGAGATTTTATTTGTGGTGCATTAGATACCACTGAAGCTCATTTCTACTTAAATAAACACAGTTTTATGCCTCATTCTCTGTAACACAATAAATAAACTATACTGTTTCTAGTTAAAACAGACTGATGAAATTTTATCTTTTGAATGCAATAAATGAAACTTCATCATCCTCATTGAATTTCCTTGATACAATCAGAACAAGCTGCAAGTCACCTGCAGATGTGAGGAATTCAAAAGCAAGGGTTGTATTTATTTCTGAAATTGTTCTTATTGAACGCTGATTTAGGATCCTTTCTGACCTGTTCATGTCTTATGACATGAGAGGAAGTCTCTCAGCAGCACACGCGCTGGTTCAGGGTGAGTTTCAACGCTTCGGTCAGCTCTGCACAAGTGTTAATCAAAATAGTGACGTGAATACATGCTAATGTTGTTCATGCGACACCATGCAATTTGGAGTTTTGCAGAAACTAGTCCCGTTTGTTGCTCACCACAGCTGATTGTAAATTATGTAGGCTATGTGTGTACTTGAACGCCAAGAGAAAATAAGAGGTGGTGACTCAAGACACACGTAAAATCCAGTGTTAAAATTAGAAGGAAGCCAATGCAGACAGTTCTACTTTTGATCAGATAAACTCAAAACACACGCAACCACCAAGTGTAAACATTTAACATCATGAACTATGTGTCACTCATAAGTTTCTCATTACTTGAATATCTTTCCTAGTTTACTTTTATGTAAATGTTTCTACTTTTTATAACTAATATGTTATATTGCAATAATTTCATGTATTTCAGCATTATTGACTGAACTGCTGCCAAATTACGGTTTAATTCAATGTTGCATTGATCTTACTTGTTTGCCCCCTGGACTACCTCTAAAGACACCTAAGCCTGGGATCATCTCTGGGGAGACTTTGGTCACTTGTGGCCAGTAGTCTTCTTAAGACCCGCAGGCGATGTGGATCATGAAATCTTGAAATAACTGTCAAATTAGTACTGTCGTAGTCCTCACATCTCATCTGACTACATTCATGTGACCACAAGTGAATGGGAGTCTACCTGAAGGGTGCTTCTTTATTCAAACTCCAGCTGAGTCGATGTGTGTTGTTTTACACGAGCTGTGTTTGGATATTTACTCTATATAACGGGGACAATGTTGTTCTGGGATCTTACTGATAGTTTTATAGTTACATACAGTACTTGATCAATTTTTCAACGATTAAAAAGTTGAAGTGTAACTTGAGAAATCCTCTTTTATGCCTTACTTTTAACACCATTTTATCTTATGTTATTGATGTGTCCTCATCCACTTCATTAATACAACTCACAAACCTGTGATATATGTGTTATGATTCTTTACTTTGTGATTTGTGTTACTCTGCTTCTTTATCGCTTATCAATAAAATATCACATGTATCAACTCTTTGCTTGTAGATTTGTACAGTATTTTTCAAACTAGGTTTTTTTAATCCATTTTAATGTTTACAGGTGGAAACAATACATTTTATTTATCAACCATGAAACAATATGGGAGAGAATAACGTCACTTGAGGATGGTAACACTTCCAACAGTGAAGCTCGTCATAAACTAAAGATCTTTAAATCACTATCGCATAGAAATAGTTTGATGAAACATGGAAAAAAAATTACGCTGAGGCTTAAGAGAACTTCATTGACAAGCTACTAAACATTTAAACAGCATTGTAATGTTTTCTTTCTTTTC
This sequence comes from Kiunga ballochi, assembly GCA_037177335.1. NCBI lineage: Eukaryota > Metazoa > Chordata > Actinopteri > Atheriniformes > Pseudomugilidae > Kiunga > Kiunga ballochi. The sequence continues at coordinate 16,665,566 of JBAMIG010000003.1, forward strand.
CTTTTTTAAAAAAGAGTGATAGACTTTTTTTATGCACCAAATGATTACAGAGCAAGACTGTAAGTGCTGCGCTCTTGTATTAAATAAGAGACCTCTGGTTTTCTTTTTGTTTTGTTTTTTTGTCACACCGTTGATGTTTCACATACTTGGATGAAAACACTCGTAAATGCCCGAGCTGCTCTCTGAAACAGTCCATTTCCCTTTCTTTTCCTTCCTGAGCAACAGTCTGGATGAAGCCATCAGCCAGTGGAAGGGGGCTGTTAAGCGTTGAGAGCTTTGGCTACGTCTGTAAAAACCAGACGACTCGGTCGCTGCGTTGTCCCTTGGGAGGTTGTGAGAGTCTGTGGGGAAGATGGGAGATGTGAAGGAAGTTAAGATCACATGGTAACATCATCTTGTCATTTTTTTTAAAGCACACGCACACACACACACGAGCGCTGTTGTAGTGCTACAAGTGTGTGTAAAAGATGTTATTAAATCTTAAAACCATTAAACCACTGGAACGGTTAAATCAACGTAATATTTTAGGAGGTAGCTATGATTTATTATTAAACAATTAGTGATCGCACACAGATCACGTTGTATGAAAACAGTTGAAGGGATGAAGAACATTCACTTTGCTAATCAATTATTAAGATTAATTCTAACATTAGTTGACAATTTTCATGTTAATAAGCCCACAACATAATAATACCCAGAAAAAGGGACTGGAAAAATAAACTTAACTAAAATTTAAGCTTTTCAAAAAGCTTAAATGCTTAGTGAGAAGCAAAAATAAATCAATCAATAAAAAACGGAACAGCTTTAGATAACGCATAACACCTGTAACAATTCAGCCATGTTGTGATGCTTTGGGTACTGGACAAAAAATCATTTTCCCCGTGTGAATCCAATTTTCCATGTGGAGTGTACATACATTTATCTAGATTGAATATCTCCACCTTAAAATGATGTTTTTAGGGTCTTTTTCTGCTTTACGTGGCCCCCGTTGTACTTTAAATTGTAGTAAGTCAAGGGATTGAAAATAAAAGAATGGAAGATTGATGTAGGTTCAGAGGAGAAAGCTTTAAGAGTAGAAACTGTGCAGATGCAGTGACTCGGATTAGTTCAAATCAAACATCTGTTTCAGACATCTAACCTACAAGTTGTTGCTTTGGATACAGAAGCAAAGATGTTATGAAAGAATAAGGGTAGCTTGGAGAAAGGGAGTTTATGAGAAATGGTTCAAAATACACATAGGTGAAGCAATACTTTACCATGTTTCCCTTATACCATTGTCAAAACTTCAAGAAAAAAAAAAGAAATGAAAGAAAATGCAGAAAGATTACTACAGTGAAAATTGAACAGTATACTTGATCAAAGTAACAGTATATAAAACCTACGGCAGATTCGAGTCATATTACCTATATCAAAGCTATATATAAAACCAGCTGTATTGGACATTACTGGGGAGTTTATATTTTTTGACAAATGACATTTATCAACACTTTTAATGATGCAAAAAATATTTTTCCATACTTTTCATTAAAGCCTTTTAGAAATTCAAGGGTCACTGTGAAATAACTTCTCATGGAAAAGAAAATCTGTTCTCTAAACACTGACGGGCCGTACCTTGGCGTTAGGACCTGTGAGGCTGCCTTCCCGGCCATGATCCAGTAGTTCCTGTTCCAGCAGATCATCCTGTTCTTCAGCCGGGTCAAAGTTATACATGGGCATGAGCTGATGTCTCAACTTCTCTAACCTGTCAGAAAATAAAGGTGAGCCTTTGGCAACGAAGAAGTTTAATCTGGTGTCATATTACTGTTCAAACAATAAAACATTTATGTGACATTTTGCATTGAGATGTGGCCTCTCTGAGCCTCAGAGATGTTTGTTCCAGGTCATATCACATCCACAAACTATAAACTTACCGCTTCCGTTTCCGCACATACAGCATCTATAATGAAAAAAGGAACATCAGGTTATTAGTAAGTATTGAGGACTTCAACACTGTGTGAAAAAAAAGTTGAATTCAGAGACATTCTGAAGTGATTCCTTACAATTACTACAGCTAAGCCAATGACCGTGATGATACCAAGAGGTACGAGCAACATTCCAACTCCTGAGCCCTCAATCACCACATCTGGAAATGTGGTAGCGTTGAAGCTGGTCTCATTTGTTGTTATGGTAACAGTCATTAATGTTGTTGAGGTGATGTTTTCTCTGGCTCCCGGACTCATTGAGAGCAAGGGGACTGTGGTGGCAGTTGTGGAGAGAAAACTTGCAGTTGTCTTAGCTGCATTTACAGCCATGGTCAGATGTAACACTTTGAACTAAAAGATGTGTTTTAAATCTCTCTGATTTCAGTCTCAGTTTCTAATGTTCTTCATGGTTAATATAGGGGTCCTCCAGCTACTTTGGATATGCTGAGGTATTGATGAGGCTTCTGCCATAGGACCTGTTGAGTGAAAGGAAAAACTGATAAAGGACAATAAAGTAAAGCTTATTCTGCAGAGCTAAATCTATTCAATTTGGTTTGAAATGAATCAAAGGAATCGTAACAAAAGGTCTACGAGTTACAGTAAAATGCCAACAAAATACATGATCGGTTCCTTTACATGTTTGCATGATGATTTATTAAGAATGTTTTTTTTTAAGGGAACGGGTTTGGTGGTGGTGTTAGAGGATGAGGGGATAGGTGATACTACCAGCCGGGTTGTGGTGGGCATTTTGGGCAGGATGTGGGTAGCAAGCGGATAAGAGAAATCTGGTGTAACAATTTGATAAATACAGAGGAACACTAACCACCCAAACTGTAGTGTGTAATGTGAGGAAATGAGTTGGCAACACTTTCAGATGTCAAAATCAACTTAAAACCACCCCCACACACACACGCACACGTACAAGAACCATAAATATCCACTGCATCTAAGACTTAGTTCATGTCCCTCCCACCTACACGCATACTATAACCCTCCCCTTGAGAGCAAAGAGCATTTTTTCCTGAAGATCTACATGTATGAGGAGTTTTTGAAACAGGGGTAGGCTTTCAATTTGTGTTAAATGGTGACACAGGAAGGCACAGACATATGATCCATTTCTCCCTCCTCATTCTGTCTGCTGGTGCTCTTAATGAGGAACATGTGCAGCTCAAGCCAACCAATGAAAAACAAAGAATGAATTCAGTCATTGCTGTTTAGAGTACAAACTCTGCTTTGCACACGCAGCACTCGCAGCATTTTACAGTCTTGGGATTGTTTTATGCTGTTTTTTTTTTTTGGTGGGCATACACGCTAATGTTATTTATAGTTCAGATGTAATGTATCTCAGCTCTTACAGAAGCAGCTGAGCTTCTAATCCTGCCAACATGGGCTAGTTTTACTCCTGCTCCCCATCAGATTAGAGATGCATACGTACCTTAACAACCATCATGCATGTTCAGAGGTGGACTGCGGCAGACTGAGGCTGGTATAAGGCAGAAATATTTTATTGGAAGAGGCAACATTTGCTCCAGTGTCTGCCCCTCCTCCTCAACCTCTTCTGTTTCCCCCTTTAGCAATGCAGGTATTGCATTGGCTGTTTACACTGACACAACAGCCATCTTCTCTGAGGAAAGGCTCCACACACCAAGGTAACCCTGTCCTGGCAGCCCCTAAGAGATTTCCCGCCAGTTCTTCGATTGCCCCCTTTGGATCCACTCCCGCTGTCTTGGCCTTTCTTGTATTTCACACAACAGAGGCTGCTCTTGAGATGCTGCAAACAGAGATCACTCCGATGAGCACCCTCCCCCTTCACCCTGCAATTGGTCTAATAGCTTCAAGATGATAAATGTGGTTGGCTCCCTCAGCTGCCTGTTTGGCTTTGCAGGGATGAGAATGGGATTTAATGGCTCTGCACACCAGATGCTGTCAGACCTATGTGAATGACTGCATCCGGGTGGCAAGGCAGAAAAAAATTAACCCTGTGATGACCTGTGTCTGAATCTCAGTGACCATCATTTGCTCACAGAAGTGAAGAAACCCATTTTCACACTCTCAATGCTTTTTATTTTTATATTTAATTCACAATTAAAAACATTTTTATTCACATTTTTATTCCATTACACATTTTCAAATTTATTAATACCCTTACATTAAATAAAAGGCTAAATATACAAGTCACTCAAATAACCTGAGATTGGAAAAAGTAATAAATGATAATGAACTAAATTATCATTTAGATATATAGGACACTGGCAATTTATTTAACTGTGTTAAAGTCAGAATTATTTAAAAACAACAACAGTTATTGAAAATGAAAGCAGTTTGCTGCATATAATA
>JBAMIG010000003.1:16674931-16708163 GCA_037177335.1 Kiunga ballochi
CATCCATCCATCCATCTATTTTCTTAACTGCTTTTCCAATTCAGGGTCACAGGCAGCTGTTGGGGAAAAGGTAGACTACACCTTGGACAGATCACCAGATGCTCATCCACAAAAAAAAATTAATGACTGAACACTGATGGCTGTTGATCCAGTCGTGAAAAGGTGTAAAACACTCCTCTTGATCCGATTGAAAGTTCTTTCCAATCAAGGTCGACTGGATCAGTTGTGGTGTTTACTTGGCACGTTTTTAATGTGATTGGGTGTGCAGTTGGATTAAAAGTGGTCCATATAAACATAACTACTGTGCACATTGAAAAAGGATAGATTTTATAATTGGTGAGGTTTGCATGCAAGTGCATTAGAACTTGTAAACATCCATAAAGCAATGTCTTTGTAATGGAAAGGCAACGCGGAAATATTATCTTCCTGTTTTGCATCTTTCATGCTATTAATTTACCCTTTATGATCTGGCTATTTTATAAGACTATAGCAACATTCCTCACAGTCAAACTTAAGTGAAAATGTGTGGAATAATTCATATTAGGCTACCAATTTTACTAATTAATTTAGCTAGTTTATCTTTATCCATATATAGACTATATGTAGGCCTATATATGTGTGTGTGTGTGTGTTTGTGTGCCAAAATTTGTTCAAAGTTCAAAGACTTCTAAAAACAAACGTCTTAATTTAATTAATGTTTATGTAATTATAGCTGTTTAAAATGTAATCTACCTTGACAATACTGAAAACACATAGTCTGATACTTATATTACCCAACTGTTAATACCCTTCTGCATTAGGCCTACTAGTTAAGGCCATACAGTTGTTGATTATGAAGGATTTTATTTGAATCATCCGTCACTTCCTACTTAACCAGCCAAGTTGGGCTTTTTAAACCGTGTCTGGTACTATAAAAAACTAAAAAAAATCATATTCTCTAGATTTTAAGTTCATGTTATTGCCATAAACATGCAGGAAATTAGGATTGCCAAAAATTAATAGGTGAAACCTCTAGTTGCCTAAAAACACCCCAATCGAAGGTTCTCCCCGCCGCTGCTGCAGCGTGGGGTTTCCCAGCGCTGACTGCAGGGTTACCGCGCCCATTTCGTCTCTCGATGGCTGCACAAGAGTCATACTTCCGATAGGGCAGGTGTTAGGCTTTTCTAAGAGAAAAGAGCGAGCTATATTGCTCTTCGAGTAGTAGTGACTTTAAAAATCAGCTGTTTTTGTATGTCAGTGGAGTGTCCTCCATTCAAGATTAGTGGGTGTGATCCCCCACCCCTCCCCTCCCTTCTCCGCCTGGTTGTCAAGCTCCCCAGCCGTAGCCTGCGTTTGGGAAGGGTTGCTCTTCGGAAAACTACGCTAGCTGGCTTAGCTAGTTAGTGAGCTAGCGTTGTGGTAGTCGTTTATGCTTGGATCGGAGGAATACACCGTCTATTTTCCAGTCAATGCCAAAACGCAAAAATAGGCGCAAATTGAATCAGGTAAGGCAAAATGAAACAAGGATTACACTGTTTTCATAATTTTGTGGTAACAGGTAATGCCAGTAGCTGATCAATTTTTACAGAATTGGACAGCCCGGGGGTGGGGTAGCAAGACCTAGCTTCCCAAACATTATACAGCAGCGGTTGGCTAACATTAAGCTGGCTATTTTATGTTGAGCAAATACAAGTAGCAGAGGCATAGGTACAGGAGTATTTGCAGGAGTAGATCTAAGCACTTAGTACTGACAACGGATGTAAATCACCATATAACCAGCATCTATTGAGTTTATACTGTTATTTCTATTAATATAAGCAAACCTCTTCTTCGTTGAAGAAACATTTAATGTTGATCAGTCAAGACTTGTCACGGCCCAGTGAAGGTGCAGTTTGGCCTAAATTACGATGCTTTCAACTTCTGAGTGATAACTGAGTATCGAGAACCCATGTAAAAAGTAAACACTTCTTTTTAAAACACTTTGTTTGCATTACTTTGCATTGCACTACAGTGGTTTCCTTATAAAGATTTAGCTGTCTTGGTGACATAGCCTACTGGGTTGGGCTGAAAGTAAATGCTCTGTAAACAAAATTGACATTACATTATGACAATTGATGACAGCTGCGCTTTTTCCATCACCATTTAACCTGTCAGACTTTGTCTCTGTGTATCTATACAGATATTTTTCAAAGAGGGGAAGATTTTAGGGAAATGAGTTATTGTTGCACCGTTACCACCCTATTTTCCCCAAGCCGAGCAAATAAGTTAGCTTACAGCCGCCTCCCTGCAACAAAACGGCCACACTGGTGCGACGCCTTTATTTATGATAGTAACGAGTCCTTTATCAAGAGTCAGCTAATAGCTATGTATACAACAATGGGTGGTAAAACTCTATTAACTGTATGAAAAATCCCTAGCCTCGGTTATTGCATTGGCTGCTTTCTGTCAAGAAACAGGCCAGCGGCCGACCTTGCAGTTTTTACAGGCTTAGGTCCACCACAAGATGAGGCAACCAAGTATACATACCGGTAGCCTACATGTTAATTAAATTAACCGGGGACTACTGTGACTAACGAGATTGTCAGAGTGCAAATAAGTGGATTTCTGCTGTACAGTCTGCAAACCTGTTTCAAGGTTTAATCACAGTTGGCTGACATGCTAACTACATAGCACTCGCTATAATTGCGGAAGAGCGGCGGAGTCTTCCCTAAAGTGACTCGGTACATTATTTTGCATTGAATAATTTAGTCGGATTTGGTTAGAATTGGATTAAATGGGGCTTAAATTCAAAGTGCTTTGATTATCGTTAAGATCTTGTTTAAACATAAGCTACATTGGGAATAAAATCACTTTATATTTCTGTACTGTACTTGCCCTGTTTGTAGGCCTACGCCGTCAAACCTGTTAGCAAAGCTAACTAGCAGACAGCTGTCTGCAAGATGGCGTTTAGCTGTATCTTCCCAGATTTCCATCAAATGTCATATTATTACATTAGCTAATTATTATAAACACTCATTAGGACCCACGTGGATCATAAGCCTTGAACTAATTCTTGCCACATTTTTACGGATTGGGGTTCATGAAATAGCATCGAAACTAAATACTGGTAGCAAGAAACTAAAACAGCTATCTGGTAGCTATTCAAATAAAACGCAAATGATTTGATTTGATTGTAACAGCGTGGTATGCAAATAGCAGTCCTGCAAACAGCAATCGAGCCAACTGCTTGTACGGTGAAACATTTGGATACACCTCTGAGCACTTGTCACTTGGAAAGTACATGTGAGACTCAGTATTGCTTCTGATTTGTGCTTTTAATTAAATAATGTTGTCTCTTCACAAGTTTTGTTTGAACAAGGGTTAAATTCAGTATACATTGGTATTGTGTGTCTACTATGTACAGTCTTTTAATAAAAAATGTTCATTGCTTCAGATTTCCTATAAATATGCATTGAATGCCAGTGTTGCAATGTTTTCTGCAACTGATTATATCTGTACTAGGTTGCAGTTTTGCTGGTAGCTGAAAATCCAGGCACTTTTTTTAGGTAAAAGTGCCTGGATTTTTTTCTGTATGTCAAAGGAATAAGATTAAACTCATCCTTTTATGATCATAAATACACATTTTTAATGCCTGGGCCGGCTTTGCAACTATTTATGTTGGTGGACATGGAAAGGATTAGAGACTCATTGACTGAGGATTTTAGCTTTTAGGATTAAAGAGTTGCTCAGTGATATTGCTGGTTATGGCTGTTTCTGTGATCCAGCTTTAGACCTGTGAAACATTGCATTATCATAGTTTAGCAGCCAAGATAAGCCGGCTTGTCCTTTTTGTGAGCAGCTGCTTATTTGCCTTCTGTAAGATGTTTTTTTTCCCCTTTTCCTAATTGATTGAAAATGTTAGGGACACCCTCGGAAGTAGCGCACACACTCAAAACACTTAAGGGACTAGTGAGCTGCATCTTCAGGCCATTTGCCACTGCCCATTGTTTATCATGCAGTCAGCTGACCCTGATCAGGCGCTTGGAAAGGAGAAGTAATAAGGAAGAGACTCTATAACTGTAAGCATTCACAGAAGTTAATGGAAAAGTTTTCTTATTTTAAAATAAAGCATATAAAAATAAGAATTTAATGATGTTCCACGTTATTTAGTTTACCATTGCCTTTTGGAGTTGCTTTTTGGAAAAAAAACATTTGGCACCATATGTTAACTGATTTGGGAAAAAAGTGTAACTCATTGATGGGTATATTAGTCAATTAGTTATCAAACCACCATTTATTAGTGATAGAAAGGTGCTGGGTTATGCTAAATAGTTAATTTGATTATTTAGAACTACAATTGATCTTTTTAGGAATTTAAGTCCTTTTAGGACTATTTAAGAAAAAACATTAAACATTCTTTCTGCACAATTTTAATTTATAGATAGGTTTCATAACTACTCTATATTTCACCAATAATTTTAGATGTTCTCAAGGTATAAGGTAGGTTCCTTACCCAGGATAATGCTAAAAGATAAATGTCTGTCATACCACATTTATTATAAGATTATTAACTGTAAGATGAAAGTTTGTGTTAGATGATATTTGCAGATGGTCTATACTCTTGCAACTCTGTGGCAAACGTTTACTGATTGAAATACAACAGGTAAGGCAATTGGGAGGTCAAGATTGCTCCAACCTTTAGAGTGCTATTTGCAGTCTCAGATATTTCAATGTGCTATGAAAAGGTTTTAAAGGGCGAGCTGTTGAGTCCAAAGATGTTTCTGCTTTTAAAAAGTGGATTCATTGTTGTGATCTTTTTTAAAGAACGCCTTTATTATCAATACAAAGTCATCTTTATGAAAAAGGTTCAGGGAAAAAAAGCTAACTCAGTTCAAAAATTCAAAATTTATTGGATTAATTTTAAGAGGGTGTCAGGACTGTATACAAGTGGCTTATTGATCACTTGGCCAAAATTCAGAATATCCCAGGATTGGGGTCAACGGGATATTGACTGCTTTTCTGATCACTGGAAAGTTGGGCCTTAACAGGATTTGTCTGGCAATCTGAATTGTGTGTCAGGATTATGTTAGTGACATTTAGGTCTGAGTTTATGGTTGAACAATGAAACTTAAAATGCGTATGTGGTGTTAATTTAAATTGATCTTATAGATTCTCATGGACGACTTCCATTATGTTTCATATTTCTGTGAAATGAATGCACGTATAAAAGTAACCTTTTTTTCTAATTTTCTTCCTTTTTGTCTTTGTCAGTTTATAGTGCCCTGGTAGCTGGAGTAAGGTAATTAAAAAAGCTGAATAAAATGAGTGAACTGGATCAGTTACGCCATGAGGTAGAGCAGCTCAAAGATCAGATCAGAGTGAGTAACAAAATGCAATTCTTCCATTTATGTAATTAGACTCATTGTAATAGAAAACACATGCTCACTGTTTTCCTTTTTTTTTTTATTTTTAAGGATGCTAGGAAAGCATGCGCAGATGCCACACTATCACAGGTATTATATTATATTATACAGCATTAAAGCTTTTGTCTGTAGTTCCATTGTGTCATGAAATAACCAGAATGTTGTTTTTCTGCAGATCACAGCTAGTATTGACCCCGTCGGTCGAATCCAGATGCGAACAAGACGAACACTGCGGGGTCACTTGGCTAAAATCTATGCCATGCACTGGGGATCAGATTCAAGGTATACCGACTATTAGTACATATAACTCTGTAAATTAAAAGATGCTCGCTTGCTAGATTGTTTGTTTCCAGATTTAAACATCCCAAAACTTGGATAAATCTGAGATTTTGTTTTGGAGTGATTTGGATTGACTTTACATCATGATCTGCTAGACTCTGTACAACTAGGGACTTTGTCCAGTATGAGGCTGCATGATCTTCTAGACCAGGGGTGTCAAACTCCAATCCTCGAGGGGCTGGTATCCAGCAAGTCCTGTTTCCCTGCACTTACACACCTGATGCAAATCAAATGGATGCAGCAAGCTATTGTCAGCTTCTTTATTTATTTTGATCTGGTGTGTTGGTGCTTGGAGACAACAGGAACCTGTTAAATACCGGCCTCAAGGACTGGAGTTTGACACCACCGATCTAGACGGAGTTTGTCTACACACTGGACTACTGAAAGAAATTTGACCATCTCAGAAACATTTTCTGGTCCCTGTGAGAGGGACTGAAAGACACTAAGAAGGATCCTGGTGGTCTTGGGTTGATCATATTCCTATCAGAACTTTTAAAGCCTCTTTCTTGTCTATTAGTCGCAGCCCATCGTTCCTTACAAGTAAAAACGTCTGATGTTTACCCACAATGCCGAGCGAGCACATTGCGCTTTACTTTATAGTCGGCTTTTTGCATGTGATTCTCTTGGAGCAGACTGCATTTGTAAGTGTATCAAGTCCACTTTTTTTATTTGAATGAGCTATTTGCATATTCAAAATTCTCCAAATTAAGAGAATCTTCCAGGGAAACAAATTTAGGAATTAGGATTGTATGAAAGGGCTCTTATATTTGGTCCTTTTTTTAACTTACTTTTTGGTGGTGTATTTAAAAAGGGTGGGAAAGTTTACATTTTGCTGATGTGATTCTTGGTTTTTGCAGGCTCCTCGTCAGTGCTTCTCAAGATGGCAAACTCATTATCTGGGATAGTTATACCACAAACAAGGTAGGTATTCTAGGTAATGCTTTTTGGTGGGGTGATAGAGCCTGTTTTATCGGTTAAGCGGAAGAAAAGTTGTACTTTTTACTCATTTAGTGCTGTACGTGTTGTTTAGCAACAATTGTAGGATTGTTGCAGGATTGCAGCCAAATGTTTAGTCCATTTTGTTTCTGACTACTCATTTTATTATTTCTGCAAGGACCCAACTGTGTTTGGTTATAATGAATATTGCTGCTGTTATTGTTTTCCTCTTATGTTAGGATGCTTTCCCTCTGTTTTATCGCAGGATGGTATTAGCAAATGAACTTAGGGGTTTGTTGGATGGTGCTATGAGGTCTGCTCAAAAACCTTTATCTCTCAGCTCTGAATGTTTTCCCTCATCTCTTTTAAATGCTAGTTTTAGGGCCATTGTGTGTCTTTTGCTCTTCAAATTGCTTGACCTAGTCACCTACATCAGGCCTTTCCATGCCTGTCAGTGAATTTGTGAATATTTTATTTATAAAAATGAGTAAGGCATAATTAATGTAAAGTTGCTATAGATTTAAAATAGACTGTGAAATCATAATGCATAATAGTTTCCTTTTCACTCGCACACACTTTAAGAAAGAAATGAAGAAATATTAATTTTCTATTTGCTGTGTGTTACAGGTTCATGCCATTCCACTTCGATCTTCCTGGGTCATGACTTGTGCATATGCACCATCAGGAAACTATGTGGCCTGTGGTGGCTTAGACAACATCTGCTCCATTTACAACCTGAAAACACGTGAGGGGAATGTACGTGTGAGCCGTGAGCTTGCTGGACATACAGGTACAGGTCTTTTTTTCTGTTATGCGTTCAATGGCTTATAAAAAAATTATAGTGGAATCTAGTGTTAGACACTGGTTTTCCATAAAATGTACATATTTGAAAATGCAGTTTAACTAGATGTATAAATTTATACAACTATTTCCTTTTCAGTGACTCATTGCTTGTTTTTGTTTTCTTTTTTTACTAAATTTCAGGATACTTGTCCTGTTGTCGCTTTCTTGATGACAACCAGATTGTTACAAGTTCTGGAGATACCACTTGGTATGTAAAAACATTACATACAATGTCTGGAGTTCTTATCAAACCAGCATCTTGTGTAGAAGTTGAAAAGTAAAATTTTAGAAAGTGTCTTATTTTTCTTTTTTAATCCATGGTGATATCTTGCAGTGCACTTTGGGACATTGAAACGGGCCAGCAGACAACTACATTTGCTGGACACACAGGTGATGTCATGAGTCTGTCTCTGGCTCCTGACTCCCGGTTTTTTGTCTCTGGTGCTTGTGATGCCTCTGCTAAACTCTGGGACATCCGAGAGGGCATGTGCAGACAGACGTTCACTGGTCATGAGTCTGACATCAATGCCATTTGTGTAAGTTAGACACAAAATCAAAATGTTGACTCCTTTGGTTTAGTTTTGGGGTGTACGTCTTTAATTCCTTTACAAAGTCTTGTTTTTATATTTTTATATTCTACTTATATATTCATATTTCTCAATTTATTTTTCAGTACTTCCCTAATGGCAACGCCTTTGCCACCGGTTCTGATGATGCTACCTGCAGGCTGTTTGATCTGCGTGCTGATCAGGAATTAATGATCTACTCTCACGATAATATCATATGTGGCATCACATCTGTTGCTTTCTCGAAGAGTGGCCGCCTTCTCCTGGCAGGATATGATGACTTCAACTGCAATGTGTGGGACACACTAAAAGCTGACCGTGCTGGTTAGTAATGTTATATACAGAAATGTCGTAACCATAAAGAGTCATGATGGAGGAACCTTGGTAAACACATAGGTATAGAAATTTAGATGTAAAAAATTAGAAGGAGCACACAACCTTATACAAACTGAGGAAAATAAAGTACTCATTGAGTTGTTTATTTGCCTCACATCACTGATGGAAATATGCTTCTGCATTTCAGCACAGTGCCTTCATCAGAGCACCTTAGATTCTGACATGGTGCTTCACAGATTAAATAAACCATCTATAAATGCTGCACAGGTGTTGACTTCAACTAATCAGTCATTGTCCAGTTATCATAATGGTATTATACAAATCTTGTCTATAGTAGCCCTCTAATTTAGTTGGTTCAATAAAGTAAATAGTCACTGAAACAAGTGGAGATTGAAAGAAGTCATTATAAATTTTTGCTTAATTATAAATTGGTGGAATAAATTGAGTTTTAATTAATAAAACCAAAACTGTCCTAGATAATTTAGAGCTCTTTGCAGATGAGCAAAAGTATGAGGAAAAATGCTGGAGTCTGATTTGAGTCACAGAAAACACCGAATTAAAGTGAGTTCTGTTACAAATATTAGTGACATCAACCATAGTAGTTTATCATGTTTTTATAAATGTTTTATAAATTAAAAAGCACGTTGGATTTTCCTAAATTTTTATCAGTCCATATCATCTTATGTCGTTACCATTAAGTCATATTACTATTGCATCTCTTTGAACCAATTTCTTCAAAAGATCACTTCCTCTTGTTGTTTCAACCTTCTTAATTTCACAAAACCCTGATGAAGAGGATGAATCATGGCAATAGCATGATCCATATTACAGTCAGAATGAAGTTTTCTGCTCAATTTGTTGTTTAAGGTTTATTTTGGTCTAACGTGCAAATACACCAAGGTACTGTAGCATGTAGCTCACAAGTGGATCTACAACTGATAAAACCTTTTGTATTCTTTCCTCTGTATATTGATGAGTATTTTAATATCAGTTTAGTATTTCACAAAGGATTTACAATAAGAAGCACAACTTCTTTCCCCTTCACTTTTGTCCTAATAATATTTGATATGTTCAAAGATACATGTTGGACTAAAAGCTAATTGTCATTTCAAGGTGTGTTGGCTGGACATGACAACCGTGTTAGCTGCCTGGGAGTGACTGATGATGGTATGGCAGTTGCAACAGGATCCTGGGACAGTTTTCTGAAGATCTGGAATTGAAGCCTAAAGGTTGTTTTTTTTTTTTTGACCACCAATACAAAGGTTTACTTTCTGTTGTGTTTGTCCTTTTTGGTTTTGATAGTTTCATAGTCAGTTTTTTTTCTCCATATTTAGTACATCCTAAATTTCTGTCTTTGTTTCTCAGATGTTATTTTAACTCCAAAGTTGACTGGAAGACCATTACAACTTGAGAATGTTAACAGCATCTTCTTCAACACTGTTTAAACTGACTTGGACACCACAAAAACGAAGGGAAACCAATGCCTTTCATACACAAAGAAGAGCACAATTGTTTATCACCTAGTTAAGAAAGGATCTCCTGTGGTATCGAATCAGAAACTTGTGCATTCCTTCCTGGACCATTTTATGTTACTTTGAAAGTGAAAACAACACTATCCCATGCAAATGTGTGCATCTTGACAGCAAATGTTGGAGTGTAATTGTACAAATTATTTAACTTTTTTTTCCTTTTTTCTTTCTTTTTTTTTAAGTTTTCTATTCCGATGGTTTGTTATTCTTGATGACTTTCCTTTTTTGTCATTTTTCTTTAATGGTTTTAAATATGTTTGAATTATGAATTACAGCTTGTCTTTTTCTAATCCAGGTAAATCATGTTAGACAAATAAGTAAACATGCAGAAATGCTTAGATCTTACTACACAAGCAGCTTTCAAAATGTCCATAATGTATTTATATACTAGCTGTTTTTGTTTCATCACAGCTTTTTGCACATGAAATGAAGCTTTGCCTCTCAACTAATACTATGTTAACTAACCAAACGTGTACCATAAGTTATAAATGCTCATTCCAATACAAAAGGAGTACTATAAGTAAACGATCCAGTTATTCCCTGATTATTCTTCATGCCTTCTGACTTCTGGTGAGAAAAGGAGAGGTAATAAGGTAGACGCAGAGATATTTGAGGCATGGTTTGATTTATTATTATAAAACAAGGTTTCTGATCCACTTTGAGTAAAACACCTCACCTGGCTAAGAACACACTTCCTTTGCTTGGGACTGCAATTGCAACTCTGTGAATGAAATGTACAAATCAATGTCTGAAAATGGATCTTTTAATTTAAGACATTTTGTCTGCCACAGATTAATTTAGATGTGCATGCTGTAGACTTGCTTTCAATGGTGCAAAACATTTTTTTTCTTTTTGGAACCAAAAATAAAAGTATCCTATTGATGAAACTTAATAGGCTATTTTTATTGCTCAACTTTGTACATCCTGTACTAAAACTGGTAATGCTATGCACCAGAGCGAGCACGAATGATGAAAGACTTAAACCGACTTAATATTTAGTGTAATTTTTGCTTACCAGTTCTATTGATGCCAATTTTTTGTAATAATTACAACAATCATTTTGAGAAGTCTTTTTCTTCAAATCTTCACTCTATGGAACAAACTTGCATACTGTCCATAATCTTTTGTACATTTTTCTTTCTTGGTCTTAAATTGAAAATCTGAGCATTTGAATGATAAGCATTTCACTGTATACAGAAGCACTTTTAAGGTTGACATATTTTCACTTTTTTTTTCTTTTCCTGCAACAATGTACAATAAATGTGACGTATTCGTGTGTGGCCACAAGTGAAAATGCAACTCAACTGAGATGGATTCCCTTTTCTCTTTCCATTATTATAGAGCTCTGCACCCTTATGTACCTTTTCACTTTTTGTATTTCATTTCAGTCTGTTGGTGTTTCACGGTGAGCTGGATGCAAGATAGATACTGTACTAAATTGTACTGTTATTGATTGGAAAATGTAATAAAAAGCTGTTTGAGATCGGTTGTGTTATATCCAAATACAACATTGATTAAATTTGCAAGGAAGTGTATCTTAGGCATATTAAATCCATCTGTTACTTTAGCTTTTTGCTTTGTTATAGTAGGCGGCTATAAGCATGCAGTTACATGTGGGTTAGACAGAACCTTTCAGTTCAGTCCTGACATTAAAGTTGAAGCTGTTGCCATTAGATTTAATCTTAAGTCATCTATATAAACTACAGAAAGCCAATGCTGCATTGCAATTTAGAGCTGCAAGAAGAAAAGCTACAAAAAAAAAACTTACAAATAGGATACAAAAAACAACTTGGAAAGAATTACTTTTTGATCTACTATAGTGAGAATTTTCCTGTTAATTTGTTTAAGAAAGTTTTATATTGTAGGTTTTCTGAATCTTCAAAGATGAAAATGTACTGAATTTTATTTTGGGATGCATAAAGTATTTTTATTCATGAAGTAGGACCTAATTTGTTGAGTTTCACAAAACACGAGTCTTGAGAATATATTTGTTTTAAGTTTTTTTTTTTAAATAGGAAAACAAACTCCCTTCTTTAAAGACCACAGACGTGAGAAGAACCCTTTATAAAACTTGATTCATAAAAATAAAATCGATTAATTTATTATGTTGAAACAAACCCAATGTTAAATTGAGTTAGGAAAAGTATATCATTTATACAAAGTCCACGAGAAGCACAACAAAACATTTAAAAACTGGTCAGCGCTTGGGGGGAAAAGGTATTTGAACTTTGCGCCTTTCTTAAAAAGAAAATATTTTTAAAGCTCACACAAACCGCCATTTTCCCATTTCCCACCAACGTACAACAAACGGAAGCTGTCATTGTGGATTAAATATACTTTGCCTGAACCAATATCTTTACAGGGCGTCGGTAAACTAAAAAAAAACTCCTTGCCGACTAAATTGTTCTCCAAACGTGATTATTTTTAGACAGCGTCAATGAAATGTTCAGAGCATTGTTATTCAATAGATTATTATAAAGCAGTGGGTTATATTGCCTACATTTTCGCCTTTGACAACAGAAATAAACCCCCATGAAATGAAACAGTCCAAGCAGATGACGTAGTTCCTTCTTCTCTTAGATAATACCATTTTGGTAGGTCGTACATTGTGCGGTTTTCGCCTCGTGGAAAAGGAATCCAGGCATTTTTTGTACTTTACACACAGGTCGAGACAAGCGCTTCTTGAAATTTAAATTACTTATCAAGTCTCCACAATTACTTTAGAAAAATTACGGTGTCGAGTTAATATAATTTATACTAAGAAGCACGTTTGAGCGATTGTCGTCAGTTGTTGACGACACAGACCATCGTCGCCGCGAACAAAGGAAAAGTAAGAGTCAGTTAGCACATTTGAAAAAAAGAATTTGTCTTAGTTGGGACTTGATATTTAGGCTCCCATAAAGCCCAATTTGTTATAACTTTAAAACGTGTAAATTATTTTCCAGAGTAAAATAACAATTTGGCCTGACTCTTTGGTTTCTGTTAGCAAATTAGGCTAAAACTAGCTGCGTTCGTAGACGAATAGTCGGCCAATTGTAGTTTTTTTTTTTAATTCCAGTTTTTTTTCTTTGTTCTTTTTTTTAAAGAAAATGGCTGAAGTTTACATTCGAGTTGCGGAGGAGGAAAACGAGGAGCCCATGGAAATCCCGTCCGAGGATGACGGCACCGTGCTCCTTTCGACCGTGTCAGCTCAGTTTCCTGGGGCGTGCGGCCTACGTTTCAGGAGCCCTGTGTCTCAGTGCATGCGGGGAGTGCGTCTCGTGGAAGGGATCCTGCACGCGCCAGAAAATGGTTGGGGAAATATCGTGTATGTGGTGAACTATCCAAAAGGTAGGCAATTTAAATTTCTTACAAAAAACTAGCAATTTTCCCCCTAAAGCCGGGTTGTGTCCAGATAGTGTATTTTGATGACATGACGTACTGGAGGATAGAGGAAATGAGAACAGCATGACTTGTATTTAGTCTTTAAAGTGCCCCTGTGGCGCAAAAGCATTTACAAACGTTATGTATTGATATTTAGGCCATTCGATGTAAAATTCTATTCAAACTCGTCATTTCAAACTTGTAATGACTCAAAAAGAAAAAACTTTTTTCTTCTTTGTCTCCATTGCCATTTTGACAATTGTCCTGTCAATAAATTACATTAGTGCTTACTAATTTTTGAGCTTTGGTTTTTGCTGTTTTGGGTTAATAATTTGTTGCCTGTTTTTTTTTTTTTTAGACAACAAGAGGAAAATGGATGAAATAGATGCTTCTTCTGCTGTAAAAATGAAGAGAGGAGATATGAAGACCTCTGACCTGATTGTACTGGGTCTTCCTTGGAAAACAACTGAACAGGACTTGAAAGATTACTTCAGTACATTTGGAGAAGTCATCATGGTTCAGGTATATATGACAATATGACATTTCTGACTAAACATTTATGCCTATAGGAACCAGCTGATTTTTACATCTCAGTATGTACGTGTTTTTAGGTAAAGCGAGATACCAAAACGGGAAATTCCAAAGGATTTGGCTTTGTGAGGTTTACTGAGTATGAGGCTCAAGAAAAGGTGATCTCCCAGCGCCATATGATTGATGGAAGATGGTGTGACTGCAAGCTCCCTAATTCGAAGGTGAATATGGTAATGTCCATGCCTATACCCACAGATTATGAAAGAGACACATCTCATTATAAACTATAATCTGTTTTGTTTCTTTTATTCCTCTGTTTCATTAACAGCAAGGACCGGACGAGCCACTAAGAAGCCGAAAAGTGTTTGTAGGCCGTTGCACAGAGGACATGACCACCGATGATCTACGGCAGTTCTTTATGCAATATGGAGAGGTCACAGATGTCTTCATCCCCAAGCCATTCCGTGCTTTTGCCTTTGTCACTTTTGCAGATGATCAGGTACAGTATTGAATGAGACGTCTATTACATTACTGTCCATATTCACATTTCCTGATCCAAGCCTTTCTCTCTTCCTTTCCCTCTGTTCATAGGTCGCCCAGTCTCTTTGTGGAGAGGACCTTATTATAAAAGGAGTCAGTGTTCACATCTCAAATGCTGAGCCCAAACATGGCAATAGGCAGTTTGACCGTACAGCACGGTTTGGAAATGGTTTTGGAGCCCAAGCATTTGGTAGTAGCCGTGGTGGGTTGGGGAGTAGTACCAACAGTAGTCTGGCTAATTTTGGTTCTTTCAGTCTGAACCCTGCCATGATGGCTGCTGCTCAGGCTGCTTTGCAGAGTAGTTGGGGGATGATGGGTATGCTGGCTAGTCAGCAGCAGACGTCCACCTCAGGCAGCACCTCCAGTGGGACGAGTTCTAATAGGGACCAGAATCAGTCTTTTGGTACAGGCAACAGCAACTATGGAACCAACTCAGCCAGTCTTGGTTGGGGCACAGGGTCAAACTCAACAACAGGTGGTAGTGGGTTTAGCTCAGGGTTTGGGTCCAGCATGGAGTCAAAGTCATCTGGGTGGGGTATGTAAGTTAAGTGTTTGTATGGTAAGTATTGTGAGAAAGATGAGTCTTTTCAAAGTTTATTTCTGGTGTTAATGCGTATCTGAAAACACTTTTGAGGAAAACATTTTGTACATTTGGAGAAAACAAGAAGCTTAAGATTTGATTTAGGATGTGTTGAAGTGGATTGTTTATTAGGATTTCTGACTAAAGTGCTATTTTTGATGTCTTGTTTGTATCCATTTCAACTGGATTCTCTAATGCATGTATTGTGAAATGTGATGCCCATCTTGAAAATGCATGAATGTCTGTGGTTCACCATTATCCAGCTTTGTCATCGGCTTAAAAGGCAATCTTGCATTGGAAAGAATCTGGTTGAAACCTAACTGTTAAGTGCAACTTTATTTGCAGTCAAGTTCTGTGGAAAAGCCTTCATTGAAATCTCTTCTGCAGTTCACCTCTCTTCCATTTCCCTGTGAGGAAGCTCCTCTTTGGCAGCATTCTTGGGGGTGATATCGGTATCATTGTCCTTCTTCCTACCTGTAAATGCTATGCCATCAAAGAACGGCTTCACTCCGCATGTTCTAAGAGACGGTGGGTGTTTTCACTTTTATCCACTTTTAAATGGAAAGAACTGCGCAACTGACATTTTAAGAACTGATGAGTGCGATTGAGGATGGCTTGTGACGAAGAATGAAGCGATGAGTGAGCGAACGGAGAGAAGCGTGAAACGGACTGGTTGTGCAGTGAAAGAGCCCAAGTTGACTGCTTTCTGAGTGTGTGAGTGGAAGCTGCAGATGCTACGAGCACCTCCCCTAACATGGACATTGTTTAATTAGTACTTCAAGATTTTTTTTTTTAATCTTTGCAAGTTTTTTCCTTACCCTTAAGTATGTCTACCAAGTGCAGAAATATCAATGTAGTGGAATGCTGTGATGATTACTTGTATTGCTTATATTATCTGATTTGAATGCTGTATGGTGTGTGCTTTCATGTTATTGAACTGATCTGTAAGTGCGTAGTTGATGTGGATGACACCTGCTGAAGACTCTGGGGGACGCGAGTGATGGTGTGAGAACGTGGAGTGGTGTGCCCAATGGTTCCCAGTAGCCCTTGATGTTTGTGAGGTGTTTAAAAACATGTCAAATGAAAGGAGTTCTCTAATAAAGTTCATTTGAATAGTTACATAGTTATTACTTGAGTCAGTTTGTAAAATCAAAAACATCTAATCCCATTCACATATTTAGGGACCTTGGGCTCTGCTGGTCGAGGTCTCCGTTTGAACCCTGACTGAAGTCTGTTCTGAAGGACGAAGATGGAAGTACCAACACTTTGATCACTTTGTGGCCTTCTCAGACATGACATGGGGTAGTACCTGTGTTTTTGCTACTTTTGATGGCATGTTGCAGAGAATTCTCTATTACCATCCATTCCTGATGGTTAGTGGTAGGTTCTTGAGGGTTGGGTCTTACTTTCTATGCAGATCAATTTGTCTTAAATGTTTGGCTCTAGAAATAAATGCCATTCTTCGACGATTTTTATTTAAGATGGTATCAAATATTGTAGGTCCAGCAGGCTCGAGGCCTAAGGTTTTCCAGGTACTTGGTGGCACAAAAATAGTTGAAATTCAGAAATGGAAGGAGAAATCCAACAGGTAAATTGCAATCCACACAACATTTTTTAGTAGTAAATGTTAACTTTTAGAGAGGATGTAAAGTATTGTCAAAATGCTAGTCCATTTTTTCTTCCACATTACCTGCGGAGCTTGAAATACTTGACACTCAACTCTTAATGTACTGGTCTTGTTTATTTTCATGCTGGGTACAAGTTGGATTACAGGCTTTTCAAAATGCTTTCCTCATTCTTTGCTCTCCTCTTCAGTTTCTCTGCTCTTCCTCTTCCCGGTACTCTTCTTTTTCAATTCTTTCTGCTCTTGAACCAATTCTTCAGTTTTATTTTGTATGTGGATGGACTGAAATAAAAACATTTTGAAAATGACTTTTGCTGTCTGCTGTAAATTATCCATAAAAATGCGTGTCCAATAAACTGAAATATGACAAATTGTAAACACTGCCGTAATGTTATTGCTCACATCCTCCCACTTGTGATACCAAGGTGCTTCAGTCTATATACATGTGTAAAACATGAAGGAACTCACTAATGCTGTACTCCTACGGGCCACCAGTTTAACATCCTCTGTAGATACGGTGGTTCTTTTAGCGTGCCTGAAATAAAGTTTGAAATAGGGAGTTTTGTATAGTCTAGGTTATTTAGGAGCTAATGCTGTTGAATAACATGCTCACCTTGCAAAGGCTTCCAGGTCTTTAGCAAAAACATCTGGAGAAACATTGATGGAAATAATGAGTTATGGTAATAGTGATTACATTTTCTTTTACCATAAAATTCAAACAGAAAGAAGGTTTGGTAAATGTCATGTTTTCATAACTAAAATCTAAGGCCTGACTACTGTGTTCTCTCTTGTGTAGAAATTGTACAATTAATAATAGCACAAGTGTTTATCAATTTGCATTCTTGTACATATGGAGGAAAATACTGGTTGGATGAACTAATCCAGCTGTGAGCCATCAGCAATTATTTAATCAATCATATTTAATTAATCCTAAATGTTTCTTTGACATTATCGGATATATGTATCTTGTATAATCACAATAGTTTCATACCATATAAATTACTGATGACACAGTAACACTAAAGGGCTGCGGCACAGTCTACCTGCCTTTAAACATTCGGCCTGATCTGTGTGAAGCCCTAACGCTGAATTTGATTAAATTATGAGAATTGTAATGACTGTATTTCTTAAAGACTGAATACATAAAAATTGTTGAAGTTTTAAGTTCAATCTTCAGTTTTTTTAGTGTCTATTTAAGGTGCAGAGGATTATCAGATTGTTTCACAATTTTTTGCACATTTTTAACATCGCATTGCCAAATGTCTCAAACTATCATACATGTTCTGGCCTCAAGGGTTAAATGTGAAATAGTTTCTAGAGTTCCTATTTCTATGATGTAGAATCAAACCAAACAGCACATTCCTTGTTTATGCAGAAGCAAGTAAAATTTAATTAGATAAAAATGTACTTATTAAAGCCAACTGAGCAAACCACTAAGTGCTAACAAGGATGTGTGGTTGTACATCTAAACTGAAGTATTATAAAATATTACAATATTAACCTTTTGTGTGTATTAAATTGTCAAAAATGTTTAATCTCTTACAATTAACTACATGTTTTCTCACCACAGAGGGACTTTTCAGCACAGGGTATGCCTAAAATGAGACATTTGTATGGTAATGTTAAAATAATCGGATAACGAGTCACTGTAAGCTCCCCTTGTGCTTTGTTGTTTTAAAAAAAATATTTAAGGTTTCTAAAAAATTATAAGTGACAAAGGACACCTATAGCTGAGCTGCAGACATTGTTTTACGTCACACTGACATTTAACGTGTTTAACATATTTTTATAGAATTGAGTTTTGAGTCGTACAGACTGACTCACCACACTGTCTGAAAGTCGTCTCAGCGATCGCAGCGATGACCTGTCGGCTGATCTTCCTGCGGTAGTCTTCTCCTATCTGCAGACAGAGGCGACCCACTGTATAATGTACTGCTGCCTTCAATCTCTGAATTAGAAAATAACATATTAGAAGAAATCTGAAAAGTACGGAGATTAAAAAAGATCACCCAGTTATCTAAACCAGGTGTAGTTACAATTCTTTAAAGCCAAATATAATGATTGACGGAATAAAAAGAAAATCCGTACCTGTCGAGTTTCGTCTGCATCAACAGACATTGTAAGGACCGAAAGCGGGATTTACTTTGAGGGTTGCAATGAATTGACGGCTGTGACAAAGCATTAAAAGTTTGCGGCCATCACGTGCGAAGGATAACAACCATAAACATAATATTTTGATTAGTATTATTTTAAATATGACAGTTTAAGCCACAATGTTTACAAGGAGGTAGAAAACTTTCGCGGTATAAGATGTCAGCAAACCAACGACTCTTCTTTTTACATTATTTCCTTTTCTCGTCGTTACGTACTAACGTATATAGCACCACCCAGTGGTCTGGTGGCGGTACTACAGCACTGCAATAATATTGCTTAATATTTTAATTTTATCAGAAGTGAGTAGCTTGAAACTATGTAGTCGTACCTTTTTGACCATTGAAACAAAAATTTATATCCAAAATATGTTTTTGTATCACTGTATAACTATTGTAAGCCAGATCAATTAGATTATTTAAGCCTTTTATTTATTTGACTGCAGGAACGTTTTACCTTGTAAACACTAACAGACTGTTTATTTCATTGCAATTAACATCCTATTTATGTGAACCCTCTAACCACGTAAAGTTAACCTTTCAGACTGCAATAAATGTTGACTATGAAAAAAGTAAATGGGCCATTTACTTATAGTTTAGTTGAAATGGTAAAAATACTGAATATGTTGATTAAAAGTTGGATTTGTCTCACTTAAAGTTTGATTAGATGATTCCTGGTCTGATTCTGTTTGAGAATTAAACTGTAAAAGTCTACTTTGAGTCCAAAGTAAAGTTTGGAAAACAGAATTTTTTATTGTCTTATTTTATTTATTTATTTCAATCTCTGTTTTACAAAAGAGATGTCTGTGATCAGATACCTCTTTTATGAGCTCAGATTAGAAGAAAAGTTCCATTTTACATGTAAAAAGTTTCTGGATGCTGGTTGCACTGTTGACTTTAATCCCTTAGAGGTCACTACCAGTATGATAAATAATAAGAAGAATAATCAAACCCATATGCTTACAATAGACATCTATCTGATTCTAACTCTATATTTTTTAATCAGTAGGAGCTATTTTTAACCACTGAAGAGAAGTGGATACAAAAAACTTAAGATTATATAAGAATGTTATTATTAGTGGTAATAATAATAATTAATAATAATAATAATAATACATTTTTATAGTATTATTTAAAATAAACTGAGACAGTAACGATAATGTCTTGGAATGCAGATAAATAAAAGAACAGAGAGAAACTGGGTCTTTATTAAATGACACATTCAATCCGTGTCTCAGCTCATTTCAAGGAGAAAAACATGAAGTAAGAGACAAAATAAAAGACAAGCTTAGTGGGTCTTTTTATAAATTTGCTTGCAAACTTGATCTTCACATGTAAGCTCCTAAAGAAAGAAGCATAAACACAGAAAAGAACATTATATTTATCTGCAAAACAGTCAAACTAAGCTGTTAAAAGAATCTCTGTGTCAGCTTTAAGAGCAGACATATTTCTTTTTTACAATAAAAACTTAAAAATACAATTTAATATGAACTCACAGATACATATTCAGAATTTTCCTCATGAACATGAATAGTAAAATCTGCAGTCATACCAGATGAAGCTCGTCTCCCTGAATCCAGTGACTCCAGCCCCGGTTCCTTTTTTCTCCTCTTTGAACACACACCAGCTTGTCATTTTTCCAGTTGACCACACTCTAACAAAGGATCAATATGGTTATAGAATATGTCTCATGTTACATTATATTATTATATTACACTGTAAGACAGAACTGAGTTTGTTTGAAGCTGAAATTGCTTGCTGGTTGAGCACAAACACTGAAGTGAGACTTAAAAAGAAGCTTCTTAATAAACATTTTTACCTGGCATGACCGGTTGTCCATTCCCTTTGTAACCTCTTTGAACTCTTCCCCAATTCTGAATGAGCACTCATAATTTCTGAAAGTTGTGTAAGTTTGGACTGTGAAATTGTCTCCATCTTGCTTAATCACTTTCTGAGGCTTCAGCAGGGAGGCGATCTTACGTGTTGCAAAGTCAATGCCTGCAAAATGAACACTTTTATAGTTGTATATATTTTAGCCTAAAAATATTTAATTAGAATATTCTATCTTCTCAATAAGGCTTTTCCACTTTTAAATAATGGCATGCTGGGTACACGCTGAAGAGATAAATTACGTCTTTATATCTTATCTAAAGATTTTACAAAAAAATTCAATTAAAAAAACTTACCGAGTGCGACCATATAACCCTCAAAATTGACATTGCTGACAATGTCCCATGTTCCACTGTAGTTGACGGACATTTTGGAGGCTAATTTGACTCCTTAAGAGACTCTGCAGAATGAGTACGAGGCGTAAATGAAATCCCAGTTACAGAGTGGGATTTTATATTACACATAAATATGGGACAAGGGTGATGCGACACTTTACCCAGTTACTCAGAACACAGGAAGAAAACAGGAGGGTGAAGCACATAATAATAAAAAACAACTATTCTGTTCCTGATAAATCCTGACAGGATGTTAGACGTTTCATGAATGCACTGCATGTTTAAGAGAGCACCGACTAAAAACATTACCACCTAATCTCCAGGTTTAGTCTTTAGTGCAGATGTTTAGCTTTAAAATGGAGCATAATGTGCAGACAAAGTATTTGGGCAGGGAGGGGATGAAATACAATCCTCCTTCAGAGCACGTGCAGCCAGGAGAACAGTGTTTGAGCACGTATGCCTGGATGTGCAGCATCCATGTTCCTCTACATGCTGATCTTCATGGCGTATCATAGCAGCAGAAGATTACCACAGAATAAAAGGCTGAAATTGTAAGTACATTCATGGACACATGTAGAAATATGTATGTACTGTTGATCTGTTCTTCCTTTTCTATTCACAGTCAAATAGTGAATGCAGTGTTCATAACAGTTGTGCTGGCCTCTCAGCTCTACGTCATGGGAAGGTAACTGGGATACAGATGCTGGCATTAAGCCTTGCAGGTCAGGAGTAACTTGAAAAAGAAACATTTTGCTCTAACAAGGGTTTTATTTTTTTTCCTTACCAAAGGCCCAAATCATCAAGATACTGCAAGCAGCCACTCCTGAACAACTTGTCGACCTCTGTTGCCTTATCGTTAATAGCTTCAGGTGAGTTCATCAGATCTCACAAGTGTCTTAAAAATGATTGACAACAAACATTCACTCCTTCTCTCAGGATTTGCAGTGATTTTCACGTTAATAGACCCGGTTCCTCAGAGTTTATGGGCTGCTTATAATGTCTTTGGCCTGCTGTCGTTTGGACATGGGTTGTGTACTGCTATCCTGACCATCACAGCTGCTGAATGTGTAAGAATATTAAAAACACAAAAACAATACAAAAAACAAAACACTTGTTATATCATAATAACTTTATGTGCACAGGCCAAAACCACCCCAGAGCTGTACTACATTTCCTTAACCCTGACAGTTGCCTCTACCATCAGTGCAGGTAAGCAACATTTCTGCACAACATTTATTTGAACACAGTCTCACAGAGTAACACCTGCTCATGTCTGTTCAGGGGTTTTTATGGTGACAGGAGGATTGTGGTTAACCAACAGGCGACTTGTGACGGAGACAAGCAGAAACACTGAGTGAGAAAACAGTCCAGCTGTCTCCACATTGACAACCTGATACGGCACATTTAAAGAATTCATGAGGATTCTGTAGCAGCAGGAGGAGGTAACTTTAGACCAAGAGGAGGAAAAAGTGCAAGTGAGCTAATCCAGCTTATGTTTTAATGTTTGCTGCTGAAAAGCAGATGCCTTCATTAGAAATGTGTGCCGAGCGCCAGAATGTCTTTCATGTGTCATAGAAAGCACATGCAGTCTACCCAGCAGGATAAATGGCATTTATTTAATGTAAAAAAGAAAGAAAAGCAGATTTTGGAAGTGCAGCTAAAGTGAAAATTGACTATAATATTCAAAGAATATCTTAGTTGTGTTGCTTAATTAGACATGCAAAGCTAATTTACCATAGTTGATTAGGAAAACGTTTTATTTGACTTCTTATAGTGCACATCTAGACTCCTTCATGTCTGAACTGTTTTATACCTCTGTTGCTTTAAAGCTCATATTCAAATGCAATTTGATATTTATCTGCAAAATTTTATTTCAATTTTCAACCACTTATGATTAAGATGTAGATTTGAAAATCCTTTTAACCTATAAAATAGAATATTATAGAAAACACCTCTGGAGACTTTGTCCATTACAAGGTATAGAAAGAAACATGAACTTAATGATATTTATTGTTCAAACTGGCAAACACTTTTTTAAAAAAAGACAGGGGCTCAGGTTATTGTTAGTTTTCCAAGGTCATTTCCTGAAATAATACGTTCAACACTTTGTAAGTCGCCCCGCTGCCTGGCCCGATTTAATTTTGGATAAATTCATGTGCTTATTTTTCAGCATTTATGCTAAACGATTAGCAGTGTCAGATCAGGCAGGACTTGAACCAGAATACTCCAGTCCAACTAACCACCAGGGCACCATGCTGAAACTTAGGAATGAACTAAATGTATATTTAATAAAAAAAAAATAGACTAAAAGGTTGGAGAACATTTAGCTAAAAGGATTCAGAGCTAATTAAACACAATGATATAAAGGTAATAGCTTTAACTCATATTAGACGAGCCCAGATGCTGCAGCAGCTTACCTGCAGTCTATTCTTTTAAAACTCACTGTGTAATGAAGTAAAAGATACAGCAAAGACTCAAAGCTGTTTCCAGATGTTTACAGACTGTTAGAAAAAACACAATCCAAACACAGATGCTACACAGCTGGAATATGTCTTTACTGCCCGAATCATCAGTGTTCATTTAATACATCCTCTTATATTTTACAAAAACAAGCTTTGTGTCCTTTTTCACGGCATTCATAACCGTCTTCTTGCCTGGTAGGTTCAAACCATCCTAATCTGGCTTCTATAACTGTCTCCAAAGCACTTAACTCTTCTCTTTGATGTAACACACCATCCTCATCACTCAACATTTGCTGCTCCGTTTCGTCCAGTTCTCTGCTTTGCAATAAAGTTAATCTGATCTAATATTTTCACAAATAAATTAAATATCCTGATCCAGATTTGATGTATACCATCTTTATTTGTGAATATATCCTAATTCCTTACATAAAGTAGTGTAAAATATGAGTGGGAGGAAGTACAAACTTATTTTGAAATTCCCACCACTTCACCTCGTGGTTCTTGGGTTGCACTCAAACCAGTTTTGTTTATTGAGGTTGATCAACCACACAGGTAGATAATAAAAGCACTCCTATCAAATTCAGTATCATCAGGATTTTATTGAAATAAGATCAATGATGGGAACATTTCCATTAAAACTCACTGAAATACATCTGATCTCAGACAATGAATGTGCAAAAACCATCAGCAGGCGTCATTCAATGAATATTAGAGACATGCCTCTATAGACGGGTCAGAAATGCACAGAAGAAGCACCAATATTCTCCATCTTATAGATTTGCTGCACTTACATATCTGTTACTTATGGGATAGAAGACACTACTTTCAGGCCATCATTGTTTGAGTCCTTGCAAACAAATGTCACTATTATTATTGGGTATTATTGGGTCTCTGCCACTATAATAAGCAAGATGCAGATTACGAATGGAACAGGATATCTGTAAGGTCATAATTCACACATAAACACATTGTGTTATAAGTCAGAGTTTGTATTTGTTGCAAACTGTTTACATCCCAAAACTCTGCACACATGTATGCATCGGTCACATCACACCAACTATACTTAGAAAAAAAGGGTATCCATTCAAAACTTACAATGATAAAATAAAGTTTGATAATTCCTGGAGAAGAACCAGAACTATCGCTGAACAAGTAAAACCTACTTTAAACGTTACCGTTGAAGCTGTAACGCAGCACTGTTGACTTTTCATGCTGAAACATTTCACATTCACTTGCAAAGCATTACTTATTGCATGACAACAATCCTTTCAGTGTCAGAAACCACAAACTCCTTAAGGTCCTGTTCAGTCTCAGTCCCCCATAAGCACATGGTTCAGCCAAAAAGACACATTTTTAAACAGATTTCTTCTGTTAAAATGAAATAAGATCTTTATTTATCCTAGAGGGAGATTACAGTCTTCAAGGTTTATTTTTAAATAAAAATCTGAGAAAATAAAGATCTTAGTATCCTAAAGACGTGTCCTCAGCTCTTTCTATTAGACAACTTTCTAGTCTAGTCTGGTCTGTTGCCCAGTTTAACTAAGACACTTATTCTCCTCCCCTATTCTCCCAGTCAACAGTGCCTCGTTTCTTCTCATCCTTCATTAAATCAAGAGTTATCTCACATTTGTTTGTTTTCAAGATGAGATGATTGACCCGTTATCTGCATCTCCTAACTGCAGAGTCAAGTATTTCTGCAGAAAACAGTACTTGTATTGACAAACTGATGAGTACAGCATGAAGGGAAATGGTACAAGTACAGAGCTAGTTGTGCTTCTGTGGTGCCGACTATATCCGTTTCAGAAACAGTGGTCCGTTTATGAGATTAAATAGCCAGAAAATCAGCTGGATGAGGAGGTATTCATCTGGAATTTAGCAAAGCAGACTGAATAGCATTAAAAGAACTTGAGATCCACAAAGTGCTGTCCGATTGGTCCACATAGGTCCAGAGAGGATTCTCTGATTGTAGAGGATGCAGATCTGGGATTTCTGCAGGTATTGGATGTTTCCTTTTTAACAACACACCTGATTCAAATAAAAGATCTTCCACAGCTTGTTGTAAAGTCTGTTAACTACCAATTCATTTATATCAAGCCTGTTGTTGCAGGGAAACATCCAATTCCTCTGGACATTGGTCTTTAAGGGTGAGATTTGTTGATTCTGACTGATGATGATGATGATCCACCACAAGCCCATCCCTATAAGCAAACTGAACAAGTCCTGAAAGGTGTTCTCTTGCATTTTGCATGTGATATTTGGGTCACATGACTGGGGAAAGGTTCAAAAAGTTGCTGAAGAGTCCAACATAATTTTTCTGAGCAGATTTTCAGAATCCAGAGGCTGACACCATCTGGATCTGTAGTGGTTCAGTTTCACCTGACTGCAGAGTCAGAGGAGGAAGAGGAGGAGGAAAGAGATGATCATGATGGAGCTGACGGAGGGTGCTTTACTCTTTAGCTCTGTCTGAACTCCCGTTAACTTGAAGCTGGTCATATTTTTCTTTCCAAACACACATCCCTCACGTTGTTCTGCTGGAGCTCACTTGGAGCCCCCCCTCAAAGCATCTTCAGCTTCCTTTGGTCAGGCTTTAATAGTCTGTGCAATGACTGGTTCCTGCTGAGCGGCTGATTTGTAGGTAGGGATGAGGAGCAGGGCGGAGGATCTGTATGCATTATTAACACTTGCATAAAACAGATTATTTTCTCTAGTGGAGCAAATAGCGAAATGTTGAAATAAAGGTAAAGTTTCATTGAATTTTTTGTTTGAAGCATAGAAATGATGGAGCTGGGTCTGCAGTGGCATCAGGTATAATATTATATACAGGTAAACACTCTGGGTAAATTAAGACATAATTAGCACTTTAAGCTCGTTCATTTTCTTAGGAAGCTATCTCATGTTATCGATCAGAAGGACGGGAAGAAATGGTTTGAATTCCCCAGTTTTCTCCTGCATCCTTTTCGCTTTCTCCTTCAACTCTTAAGAGTTGTTGTGCTGTTTCATTGATTATCCTGATATTAGAAAGAATCATCAATTAATCCCGCTGGTAAACATCTCTGCTTTCAAGGAAAATAAATCATAGGTCTTGAAAGAGTCCAAAGTACACAAAGTAATTACTTGAGCAGCAAAACCTCCAGCCATCTTATCTAAAAATGTACTTGACTGTAATTCATATTGCGTGATTCTTCTTTTATCAAGTACCCTTATAAACCCATAGTGGTAAGAAATAAATAAAAAAAGATTTAATTATCATTTAGTTAATAAGCAAAACATGAAAAACTATTGGTCCTTTCTATGTTTTTTTATTTACATTTTTTCACCAACCAGTAGTTCAATAACAGCAGCTCCTAAACCCCCCCTACCCTAAAAGAGCATCATAGTCTATATACCAAACAAGACGACCATCAGCAGGCTTCACCCCGATGACGGGATATTTGTCTGGGACGTCTTTCACTCGACTTAGCTGGGTGACCAGTTCGTGTTTACCTTTCCCCATCACCAGAAGAGCGACTTTGTGTGCTCGGTTAATGGCCCTGAAAGTGAGGCTCATGCGCTGGTGCGGCTTATTGGGGCTCTCTGTGAGCGCCACCAGACTCTCCCCATGTTGGTCCACTTTTATACCGGGGAACAGAGAGGCCGTGTGGCCGTCGTAGCCGACGCCGAGCAGTACAAAGTCAAAGCTGGATCCGTTTACATATTTGCTGAGCTCTTTCTCATACAGCAGTGCTCCTCCATCCTCCTCCACGCACAGTCGCTGGTTGAGCTGCACTGGCATGGGGTGGATGTTGTAATAAGGTATCTTCACGTGCTTCAGGAGGTTTTCGTGCACCCGGTAAAAGTTAGACTCCGGGTCGTTTGGTGGCACGCAGCGCTCATCCACCATCCACACATGAGTATACCTCCAAGGAAAAGAGAAATGGTGTACGACCAACCGGTGATAAAGAGCGACGGGAGTGGATCCGCCGGAGAGCGCGAGGTGGAATACACCACCCTCGTGTATCGCTGTCTCTGCTGCCTCCTGCATATCTGCAGCGAGCATTTCAACTAGCTCCTCATTCCAGCCAGACACCATGTCACTGCTGCGAAATTTGCCCTGCATGATTTTAAAACTATCAGCTGATGGGCCTCCCGTCTTGTCCGGGTTGATTATCACCACCTCAGTGTTATAGCTAATTTCTTTCCCCTTTAGATGCACGTCCAACATGTCTCCGTTGTCAGCACCTCCGGGATAGATCCGAGGAAAGGAGCTGGTCAAGCTGCTGAGGAGAGGGGTCCACAAGTCCCAGGAGGCCAAAAGGTTTTCAGTACTAATGAAACAATTCTTACGTCCAGCAAAGATTTGAGAAATAAGTTCGCCGTAAGCTTCCTTCTCTTCTGTCGGGGTTAAAACATAGTAGTCTGAAACTGGCAAACCTAAAACTGTGACATCTTTGTGCTCGGTGACTTCCTTCCACGCCCCGTCTGTCACAGCTGGCTTGAATAAATTCTTACTTACAAGAATAGCTGGATACAGGAGGCTGCCATGGCCAAAGTAGAAAACGATCTGTTTGGGCTTGCAGTGAATGCTGTCGGGGTTCTGAAGGCAAAAGACGTCAGTCTTGAAAAGTATGCGTGCATACCCTATTCTTTCATCCAACATCTTCCCTGAGATTAAAAGGATTGGTACGTCTTCATACTGGGTATCATCGATGTGAGCCACAACAGCTGAAACACAAGCACATTCCAGGTTGTGTGCTTAAAACAGTACAAAACAGGCAAAAAAACATCACAGGAGGATGAAAGAGGAAGTGGATTTACCTGCATATGTTGGTGTACGGCTCACGTGATCCTTCGTCTTGTTCAGCTCCTGCTGAACCTCATCTTGGTAAGTCTGATACTGTCCGATCACAGCTTGATTCTTTCCTAAAGGCAGCAAGGAACCGAAGATCTCCAGCTTTTTTTGCAGGACTTCTTCGCTGTTACTCACATTTTTTGGGAGCTTCATGGTCAACAGCGTCATGACCTCCGTCAGGTGGTTCTGTAGCACATCTCTGATCACCCCATACTGGTCATAGAAGGGAATACGACCTTTAAAGGCACAATGATTAAAAGCAATGAACTCGGGTCATCTTCAATGAGACAACAGCGTCATGAAGCTTTGGTATACCTTTAACATCCAGGGTCTCTTTCAAGACAATCTCTATTCTTTGGATATGGTGCCTGTTCCAGATGGGATCCAGATATTTCCTATTCTCAATTCTGAATGGGAGTATTTTTGACACCACCTAAGCACATAAAACACTAATAAAACATCCAATAGTTTAACTTCTGGATAATAAGATGGCGTGTCAGATTTTCCTCACCTGTTTTCCCAAATAATGATCAATTCTGAACATTTCCTCCTCCTTCAGTGAGCTTCCTAGTTGAGATGCCAGGACTTGAGCACTCCTGTAATCATGTCCAAACGGTTTCTCTAGTACGACCCTTAGCCAAGCCCCGCTGGCTGGCCGACAACTGCTGTTAACCTTCTCTGCAATATCTGCATATGCAAAAGCGGGAACAGAAAGGTAAAAGAGCCTCCCTGCCTCCGTCATTCCCTCCTGCTGAAGCTGTTGCTCGATGAGCTTGGCCAATTCCTGGTAGTCCTCGAGAGTCTTCAGCTGGCGATACTGCGACAGCCGCAGGAACTGCTCTTTCAGCACAGCACAGCGCTCCTGTGATACATTCTTTGAGCAGGAAACGGCTTTGAGGATGTCGAAGAACACCTGAAGACCCTTTTCCGTTGGTGACAGTCCTCCAGCGTAGAAAGAGAAGCTGTTTCCACTACTGACCTGGTTAACGTAAAGCTGGAAGAATCCCTGCCACAAGTATTTCTTTGCCAGGTCACCAGTACCTCCAACTATGATTACAGAAACATGGCCAGGTCTCCGTGCCTCTTCCGTCTCCTCTCCATTTCCTCTGTGGCCACACAGAGCGACCAGCAGCAGGAACACAGCCACAAACATCCTCTGGTCCTAACCGTCCAAAAACCTGGATAAAAACAGTCATGAGACACATTATATCTTCCACATATCACAGACGGACTCTGCAGGCTCTCTGAAGCCTTTACAGACACAGATTTAGCTTTAAAATGTTCACAAAAAGCTAATAAATCTGTAAATTCCTATGCAAGCACATTGTTTTTTTTTTACATAGACATCAACACACAAAGCTTCTTTTATAGCATTAAAACACCATGTGATTGTTTCACAAGCAAGATTTAAATACCAGTGAACATCAAGTCCAATAAGCAAGACATAACAGAACACTTTGCAGAACATTGTGAATGTAAAAAAATCAAAGAAAACAAAAACAAATATAATAAAACACATTAGATAAACAAGATAAGTTACTTAGAAAACCTCTGCTCCTCAGGTTTTTTTTCCTTTCAAAGTCCCCTGACAGCCCGGTATTCTGTCTGGAGCGTTGAGATAAATAGATGCTTTTGGATACGAGGCAGAGGGGTGGACTTTGCACTTTGCTCAGGGGCGTTGAGCTTCCAGTGAAGGAGTTGTACGACTGGGGTTTCTGATTTGTTGGGGGGGGGGGGAAATACCAACAACTGATTTCTTACAAGGAAAAAAGTAGTAAGAAAAGAAAAATGTCAATAAAAAAAACTATTCCTAATCAAAACTTTTATGGGCCACAAGAAATAACCTTTTCAAATCACTTAAAAGTCTGCTCTACATACCAGAGCATCCAAAGAGCGAGACAGGCAATAACACATTCTTAATAAATAATATAAATAATAAAGCTTTGGCTCATGTTTGTTTTTATGTAACTTTGTGTCCCAGTATAAAGCATCAGCACCACATAACATCATAGAGTCAAGGCATCTGATTTATCAGGTATCATGCAAATGATCCAGTTTCAATAAGAAAAATGCAAAGAGATGAGGATGAATGATGGGATCATCACCCAGATGAAGAGCTGGTTTTATGTCAGAGCAGCCGCCCACATGTTTACACAGTGTCAATTCAAATAGCAAAGGCAGCTTCATGGCTGCTCAAACAGCAGCTGAATTTCAGCTCTTATCTACTTAAAGGGTCACTGCTGTCATTTACACATATTGCAGATGTTCAAGGTTAATCCCTTTGCAATGTCTCACACTCTTTCAAACAGACTGAGTACATTATACTAGACTTATTTCTACAGCAGTCACTTAAAGAAGCACCTTATTTTGGACGTTTCTCTTGTGTAATCCAGCAGCAACAGACTGCATCATTTTCTGTCAGCTCAGAAACTCCTTCTTTGCTGTACATTTATGCTGCAAATCAACTGGTTTATTCATTAACTTTGCCAAAAGACAGCAAAGTCCAGGAGAGATTTTATTGCTCTAAATTAAATTTCACATATTGCAGGACATATTTTCAAGGAGAACACAGCTTCCAAGCACGATCGGGTCAGTGATACTCGGCCTCATGTGTAATGTAGACGTGTAGGAAATTCTGTTCATGGGTTGAGAAAGCACCAAAGACATTCTGTCCCATCTTTTTCTTTGAGGCAGAATTAGTCACAGCGGGGTTTAAATGCAACTCCAGAAATACTCAAACTTCCCTCATGACCGGAGCCCATTGATCTATAATGCATTGTGACTAACAACCCTTTAGTGTATAGTACATGACTCTAAAATCAATGTGACCTTCCAAATGGCTTAAGATAAGGCTTAATTATTCTAACCTTTAAATAACCAAACAACATGCGGGTTGTCATTTTACCTGGTTGATAATAATCCGGACAATCTGTAAAATGTGATCAGTGTTAGCATCCTCATTTGGAATTTAGACTATTAGGCTGCAGCCAGATTCATCACATCTGAGTAAAAAGATGAATAGCTGATGTGCATTGAAACATCCTAGTGGGGGGGCTGGAGTCCGTCCCAGCAATTAGCCTGCATGGGAAGGGTTACTGCACTGGTCCATCAAAGAGCCAACCAAAATATGTTGCTTAAAAATGAAGCAGGGATTGACTCCTGACAACAAAAACCATTCATCACTGCCATTCACACTTTATCCACTGTTACGCAAAGGAAGCTAAAATTATTTTCAACAAAAAGGCAAAATGTGGCCGAAAATACTCTTTGCATTATCTGTCATTCCTGTTTTCTCTCTAGCATTTGAACATGTTTAGTCTTTTTGCAAGAATTTCCATTTTGTGCTGGTTTTCTACTTGCATTTATAGTCTATGTCTACAGAGACGTGTAAAAAGAGGAACGTTACATGACATTTATGTCAGATTAGTGTGGTGGGACAAAGATGCAGGTTAATGGTGGGATAATAAATGCACGAGGGCAATGACAAATCAATACCATTCAAAACAATAGAAACTAAACTGCATGTATCTGAGGTTATAGAAGAGATCACAGCTTGCACCATGACTAAGTAAAGAGCTACAGATTGTCTCCAAAGTGAATATTTTCCAGCCTATTTGCAGTGGAAATAAAAACTATTCACCCTGCTGCTTATTTAAACCAAATTACACAGTGATAAAAATTTTTTTTTTGGGTGAATCAAGGCTTTTTATCTACCGTTTACATTTATAGTCCATTGTTTGTATCCCCCAAAGCCCACATTATTGATCCTGTCAGTCATTTAGCAAACAGGACAAGAACTTTGCTAATGTTCACCATCAAAGACCAATCTGTGATCTGGACTGCGGCACACCAACAAGCAAGCTCTGAATTTCTAAAGTTTCTTTACAAAAAAAAAAAACTGTTGAAAGCATCACATAAAGCATGTGTAGAGAATAGCTTCAGAACATGGCAGCGACAGTATCTGTTCACCCCTATGGTTCACCCAGACAGTTCCCAAATTGTTTTAATGAAACTGGAGCCGATAAACTAAAGATATCAAACCATTTCTCAACCAAAAACAGCATTTCATGGCACATAATGCATTTCATTGTAAACATTGGGGGGTACTTGGAGGTGAGCCTTGTAGAAAAACATTGGAAACCACTGTGTTAACTCAAACTTTTACCAGTTCCATAGTCCATTCTGATGCAACCATGCCGGTAATGTTGTCTTTGCACACTTTAGGCAATCGTCGTTTTAATGATGCAACACCACGTAACTACAATGATTTCCAGCATAATAAAGCACAAAAAGTTTCAGGTCAGGTCAAACTAGTTTCAGACAAAAGAGAACAAGTCTAATGTACTTCAGTGGCCCCTCTAGTGTGCAGGGTTCTATATAAGCAGGAAAATCTATCCTTAATTTGTGTGTTTGCCAAAAAATAAAACCACGAGCACTTTCATAATGTTAACTTAACAAATACCAAGTCACTTAGAAGTTGAAGCGGAACAGTGTCTGATCTTGCTCTCTACATGCTCCTATTTAACCAGAGGAGTTATTATGCGGTCCATGGAGTTTTTAGGGGTGTGTTTACATCCGGAGGGGGGGCATTGGTACTTGGAAGAATGAGGATGGAAAACACTGCCTACAATTTTACCTCCTGTATTCAGGGTCAGGAACATGCAACCATCGTTTTACCCATTGTTCAACAAACAATGTCTGTTTTCTCTAGAAGGTAAACAAAGGAAGCAGCTAGCTTATAAAGAAAGGCACAAACACTAAAATCTAAAAGGAAAACTTCTTCAAATACAAGATTATATGCATGAGAGAGGAATAAAAAAACCTACATAGTGGATAGACTAAGCCCGGGGTGCCCAGCCCCTCAAGGGCCACAATCCTGCAGGCTTTCTTTGAAGCCCTAGAGGGTTGAATTTGAACACTGTAGAGCAAACAGGATGTTGCCGTTGTTGTGTAACGTTTGTGTGACAAATACAAACACACACACACACACACACACACA
>JBAMIG010000003.1:16724830-16735080 GCA_037177335.1 Kiunga ballochi
ATAATAATAATAATAATAATAATAATAATAAAAGTTATAATAATTAAAATAATAAATAATAATAAATCATTAATAATAATAATTCTGTATCAGATACAGAATAAAAAAACTTTAAATAACACTATGTCCTTTTCAGATCAACTTAAGCCTCTGAAGACGTATGTTGACCCACATATGTATGAGGACCCTAACATTGCCATCCAAAAGTTTGTCACAGAAATTGACCCCAATGCAATCAATAAACAGAAAGTCATTGGTGTTGGTAAGAGCTCTTTCAAATAGCCCATTTTCATTTCAATGAAATCTCTGTGGACTTCTTCTAACATGTCCTCCTGTTGTCCGCCTGCCAAACAGGGGAGTTTGGGGAAGTGTTTCGGGGTGTGATGAAGACTCAAAAAGGGGAGGTGGCCGTAGCCATCAAGACTTTGAAACCTGGCTATTCAGAGAAACAGAGACAGGACTTTTTAAGCGAGGCCAGCATCATGGGTCAGTTCTCGCACCCAAATATCATCCACCTGGAGGGAGTCGTCACTAAATGTGAGTCAACAGCTTCAAGCAAATGTTTAACAGCCTCTTTCTGCAAATTTCTTAACACAACCTTTGTCTTTTCTTTCAGTTAAGCATGCCATGATAGTGACAGAATATATGGAAAACGGAGCTCTTGACATGTATCTGAAGGTAGGTGTGTGTGTTTTATTGAGAACACGGGGGTAAAAAGTCTAACCTGAAGAAAAATCCGGACTCTTTGTGTGTATACTTCTACGATAAGAAGAACAGCAATTGACCAATTAGTCTTGTTTCCTTCAGGATCACGATGGAGAGATTCCCTCATACCAGCTTGCGGGAATGCTACGAGGAATAGCTGCTGGAATGAAATACCTATCCGACATGAACTATGTTCACCGGGACCTGGCTGCAAGAAACGTCCTGGTCAACAGCAAGCTGGAGTGTAAAGTGTCTGACTTCGGCCTGTCGCGTGTCCTGGAGGATGATGCTGAGGGGACCTATACAACCAGAGTGAGTCTCTCTGCTACATTTCACAGGATACATGCATAACCACAAAGAACAGCCTTCCCTGTTTTTAGTGTAGTAACAAAGGGAACACTGTTAATAGTGCTTCAACTCTCAGATGTCCAATTAATCTTTCATCCCCTCATTTTTCTACTCCCTTTACTTATTAAATATCGTTTCTTGATGGTTCTCTTCTGTCAGGGAGGTAAAATCCCCATTCGCTGGACTGCCCCTGAGGCTATTGCATACAGGAAATTCACATCAGCCAGCGACGTGTGGAGCTTTGGTATTGTCATGTGGGAAGTCATGGCATTTGGTGAACGACCCTACTGGGACATGAGCAACCATGAGGTATGCTTCATCTGCCACAAGTCTTATGGTTCTGATGACTGATGGTTTTGGCCTGTGTAAGGCATGTGGTGCAAGAAAGCCACCTTATGGCCGGGGTATAGTTTCCCACTATCCTTGACAAATCTGCTGTTAATGTCAACATAAGTGCACAGCAGTTTGTTGGACTGCTGCCTGTTCAAACTGACTGCTGATTATAAATATACCTTGAATGAAGGAGCTGCTTTTCACCATGGCTCGCTTTCTTCCTCAGGTCATGAAGGCTATCAACGAGGCTTTCAGGCTTCCTGCACCGATGGATTGCCCTTCTGCCATCTACCAGCTCATGCTCCAGTGTTGGCAGCATGATCGCTCCACGCGACCTCGCTTCTCAGACATTGTAAACATTTTGGACAAACTTCTCAGAAATCCAGAGTCTTTAAAAACCATCGCTGACTTTGACCCACGGTATGGATGCCATTTTCTTTTGTTTTAGTGGTTTTTAAGAAGTGATGGTAAAAAAGGAGCAATAATGTCCTTCAATCATCTTTAGGTGTTGTATTATTTAAAAAATATATACTAATTTAATCTGTACAAATAGATTAATTTATAAAGTATTTTTGTTTTAGTACTTGTAAAATGACTATGCACTTTTTGGTCTGTTCGTATTTCTAATGTCATAATGTGAAAGATTGTTTCTAAAATACAAAACTCTTTTTGAAAAGGACTTTTCACAAAAAAATTTATGTAAACAGTTCAAATCTATTTCTTCTATTTCACTGTTGCACGCATCCTGTTTATGTGGGTGTACACAATAACTAACATAAATACCCGTTGCTCTGCGCAGCGTGTCCATCCGGCTGCCCAGCACCAGCGGCTGTGATGGAACCATGTTCAGATCCGTCTCAGAGTGGCTGGAATCCATCAAGATGAGCCAGTATAACGAGAGCTTTGCCCGCGCTGGAATAACCACCATGGAGCAGGTGCTCGCTTTGAGACACGAGTAAGTGCTCACTTTGCACAGCATGTGTCTGCATTTTTATTAGTTACACAAAGAAAGTATTCAATTCTCAGCTGGAACATTTGTTATCTAGTTTGTCAGTGGAGGAACACGCCAGCCAACCTGTACATGTGTCATCCCTCTCATTCCCTGCTGCTATTCAAACCATTTAAACCATTTATCTACGACTGCTGGCTATTTATTTAAACTCTTTCTGTCATTATCTTAATGTCTGCCGTTCCAGCACCAGCATTATTTCTGTACGCACTCTGAAATGGTGTTTATCACATTTTCCAGAGACATAAGAAACATTGGTGTGCGGCTGCCTGGTCACATGAAGAGGATAGCTTACAGCATCCTGGGCCTGAAAGACGAGACCAGCCCCCTCAACGTGTTTGCAGTGTGATCTAAGCATTCCTTTAAATCAAAGTGCACTGACCGACCATGCCATTTCACTCTTGGACGTCTAGGACTGCAGTGGGGGGTGAAACTGAGCCACGCTGCAGGGTTTTTTTTCGTCTGTGGCACAGTGTCGCGTGACTGAAGGTGACCCTCCAAATTACTCAGAAAGGACTGAGACCAAACATATCCATGTACTATATGATAAGAAAAGAGAATAATTTATCTTTATATAAATTGTGTAATATGTTGAACATATACAAGTTATGTCATGTAGGGAATAAAAGTACGTGGTTGTTTTCTTAGATTGACTGAAACTTTCAAGGCTCTTTTATGATAACGGGCAACTTCCTCCAAGCACTCACTTTATTCTGCCAGTGTGTGTGGATCCTTCAGTCTGTTTTATTTTCTATGATTGATGAGGCTTTTAAAAAAAAGCTTTGGAATCGTGTTTCCACTCAGGGCAAAGAGAATCCCACATTTTATCTCTCTATCACACCTCTCCATGTGTTTGTTTACATCATTTCCTAATACAACTGTTAATTTATTATTTATTTTGTTTTATATTTATGTCATTTGTTATATGAACTAACTCATCTGGTGCATGTTTGCCAGGTGGTTATTTTCTGCCTTTTGAATAAAATCAGTGTTGACTGGATCTCTTTTTTAAAAATATTTTCAGCAGTCGTTGAGGTGTATGTTTTCAGTCATGTCAGCTGCATGCCTCATAGGGTGTAGTTACGATCACTTTGTCAGTCCCATCTACTTTGGTTCTATTTAAATATCTCAGCAACCATTTGAATGGCTCGCTGTGAAAGTTAGCATAGATATAAATATAGCCTTAACATTGATGAGATAACTTGCTTTTTATACAGAATCATCTGTAAGTGAAATATTTTTATATAATAATAACATAACATATTCAAATGCATGTCTTTTGCTTTACACATTTGTTTACTGTTTATGCATAAAACTAATCAAATGTGAGAAAAAGGTACCACAAGTTACAGATGTGTGGCTCCGTGCATGATATAAGAATTTACCTAAAGTTTATAAACTCTACTTGTTGAAAGCCTATTTACAACCCTTTTTTACCTGAGAACCATAATTATTTTAAGGTAAAACCACCTGACTAACCTCTTCCACCTTGCAAGGCAGTTAAGATAAGCAAATCCACTCATTTGTTTGAAGGTAATGAAGTAGGCTGATATGATCACACAGTAGCCTGTTGTTGGGATGGTTGTAATTTCAGAATACTTTTGGAGCAATGCACAAATTGAATCAAAATTAGGAGACCTTCATCAGTCCCACTATGTTCACATGGAAATGTTTATGTCCTAAATAACTTTTGATAACACCAGAAGGACATGCATGCTGTAGACTCTACAGCATGCATGTCCAGTGTAGCATGTACAGTGTAGAGGAAAATAAATTCTTGTAAATTATGAAAAAAGTATCACATTTTGTTGTCCTCACAGTCATTGTTTTCCAACCCTAACCATATGAAGTTATCAGGATGTGACAAATTAGTTCAGTTTTGTATCAATAACTGAATATAACTGGATAGAAAATGATTCCTTAGTTAATCTGAAACAAAATGCATGAAACACACACACACACACATGCATTCCTCTTACTTCTTTATGAATATTTCAAAGCTTTTTATTTCTGCATTAATGTTGAAAAAGTGTCATATTTTCCTCCTGTGATTTCCAGCTGTCGTATTTTACAGGACATCTTTTTTTAAAGTTGTGTTTTAGTTTGAAGACTTGGTTTATTTGCTGTTGACGGAAATGGCAGAAATTTGCATTAAATTAGCTTTTATCCCCTCTTTATTCTAAGATCTGTTTAAATACTTGCATCCAACAGACTAGAGTTTGTTTAGATTCCATCAGCTTCCAAGTTAATTTGGATGAGTTGCGATTGCCTGAAAGCCTGAATAGAATATTTTCCTGGCTGGAATGGTTGCATGCTTCTGGTCTACTGTTTTTACATGCAGTGGTCACACAAAGAGCATTTCCTGCTGTCTGCATGTACTGTATGGACAGACAAGTCCTGACAATGTTTGGTCTTGATTTG
Organism: Kiunga ballochi; assembly: GCA_037177335.1. Taxonomy (NCBI): domain Eukaryota; kingdom Metazoa; phylum Chordata; class Actinopteri; order Atheriniformes; family Pseudomugilidae; genus Kiunga; species Kiunga ballochi. Next base: position 16,729,647 of record JBAMIG010000003.1, read on the forward strand.
CCATAGCTTGTCTGAAACTGAGGTGAAATAGGATTTCTGAGGGTTTTCCCACATCTTACAGTAAAAAAGAGTCTTGCTCTAAAAACTCTCCAACCAGTAACATAAATGAGCTAAAATTTAAAGAAAGGAATTACAGATCACAGTCATTTATGATATAATTTCCATAAGAGGTGCTTGTGATAAGAAAAGGGTTAGTTCATATGTTACCTTTTGCATAACACATCAGATCAAAAGACAACAAAAGTGAAAGTGATCACAATAATGGTCAGAAATGTTAGTTTCTAAATCTGAAAAAAGAGCAAAGAGGGTCAGTGGAGTCAAAACAAATCTTCCCATGAAGAACTCCGATGATCATTTTTACCTTTGAAGTTTGTACGCTTTTAAAATCTCCTGACTTAGCATCAGGATTTTTCTAACATCTGAAAACCTGGGAGGAATTTGGACTTTGTAGCAATTCTTTAACAGCTCCATTGTGCTTATTTGTTGACGGTTGCCATCCTAAATGCACCAGATTTTTGCATCACCAGATTTAGCGTGACTTTGCAAGACAAAGAGGAATGTTACACCTACACACAAGTGCTCCATCCACAGCTGCTCCGCCATGTTTAACTACCCAGGCTCACTGAACATTTTACTGGCACAGAGACATTCTCATGAGAAAACTCTAATTATTTATCCTGAAAGGTTTATAGAGAGTATCTATGAATGTCTATCATAGTGGCCCCTTTGTTTTAAACTTGCCACAACTATTAATATTTGTGTATTGCTTCACATAAAACAAACCCTCACCCTTTATCTCACATGAGCACAAAAATTCACATGCTCCTTGTTCTGGGTGTGGCGAAAATATTGGACCCCTTGACGACAGTCCAACAACAGTTCTGACACATTAAATATCAACAATCCATGTCAATTCCAGTGTCATTGAATCACTGTCCAAACCCCATCCACACCCACACACAGTGGCACCCACAGATTCATGGTAGCCTATAAGAGAGTCAGAAATGCTGACAGCTGGATCACTGACAAAGGGTTTTTTGCAAGATCAAAGACAAGGATAATTTTCTTCTTTAGCTCGTATGGAGGATAATCAAGGTAATTTCTCCGAAGATCAAGGATCATTACTGCCAAATCAATCTGAAGAACACAGATTTACAGGTCAGCCTAATAATTACAGACACAAATACAATATTGTTGTTATAATTAGTGTTTTAAAAAATCCATTGATGTATGCAGCTGCAAATAACTGTTCAACTTTTACAACCTGCATCAGGCCATTCCTATCCTACAGGAAAGATTCAGATTATGGGAGACATTTTCCAGTTCACGCTGGATGTGAGTGACTTTTCTCCAGAAGATGTTATTGTCACATCCACTAACAACCTAATAGAAGTCCATGCTGAGAAGGTGAGTGGTGTAAACTGCCTGTTGTAAAAATAAAAAAGGAACAGAAATAAAGTTTGCAGAGTAACTCATTAAAGACAGTTATCAAATTAATTTTAGACTTATTTATGTTCCATACTTCTTGTTTTTACTATACAGTTAGGTGAAGATGGCACCGTAATAAATACAATTTCCCACCATTGCAAGCTGCCATCACATGTGGTACCTTTATCTGTGAGCTTGTGCATGGGAAGTACTGGCCTCCTTACTGTGAGAGCTCACAGGGTATGACAGTGTCTCATACTTTTATGTATCACAATTAATAAATAAAAGGACAGTTCAGTGTGTATTTGTCTATCTTAAGTCATTTTGTGTCTGTTTTATTTCAGCAGATATAACATGAGCCGTTCGCCACAACCTCTTGTGAAAAACTGGGTTTTAGCGACCTCAAGCGATGAATGATGGAACTACATGGAGCAGCATTTATGGAACAGCAGAAATATGAGGAACAACAACATAAAAGAGTTGGATAAACATACATATTTCAATTCTTTTTCTTTATTCATAAGAACAAAAAACAATATATCTTATAAATTACTTCATTATTGTATGAAATTTTAATTTAAAAAGCAACAAACTGTAAATAATCAGTTAATTTGATAGTTGTAAATACATTAATAAAAAAATACTAAGCACTTGTCTTACATTTTAATATTTATTTTCTGTTGTAAAAGCCCGGGAAAAAATGTTAAAATCAGATATGTGTAGGATATTTTTACAGCTTTTTTTTTGGGATAAAAACAATTATCAAACAAAAACAATACCCGATATTGTGATAATTTAAAAGCTATTTTAAATGTTACCATTTTAAATAAAGATTACAGGTGTTTTCTTGGGCTGGTAATTCTTTTATAAGTAGAAATGTCTCAGTAATGCTTTATTAATAAAAAAAAAAAAAAAGACCACAAACAAACAAGCAAATAAATAAAAAACAAATAACTAGATACTGCTTTTTCATAAAGTACATTTGCATTGCCAGTGTATAATATAATACAATACAATACAATACAATATAATATAATATAATATTATATTATATTATATAATATTATATATTTTGTTTATACATCAATGAAGACAGATATTGTGGTGAATAATTACTTCTGAGTTTGTTTGTTTTTTTAGCATAAACTAAAAAGGTTTCTTGTCAGTATTTTTCTTCTCACAGTAATAATGACGAGTCAGATCAACAGAAAAACCAACGGAAGTGACGTCAACAGTTGTCATGGACGTTTTAGTTTACGGAAGCTTTTCTTGAGGTGCTGCTAAATGTAGACGTTACGTTCGCGTGGTTGTTGTGAATATTCTCTATGACAGTACCATTACCTCTTTATCATATTTTCACTCTGAAGTTTGGGTTAAATGCTGCTTTGTGTCTCTACAAAGAATTTATTGATCATTTGCTGTGAGAATAAACCGCGTTGCTAGTTTCGTTAACATCATGGCACCAGTTCCTCCAGGATCAGTTATAGTGGCTGACTGGCACCGATGTAAAGAAAGCAAAGAATATTTCAACAAAATTCTGCACAAGAAGAGACGCAGGACATTTGGTAATGACCAACGTTTTTTTAACGCAAATTTTCGGCTGCAATTGAATTCAAATACGGTTTTTCAATGAGTTGTCTTAGTCTGACAAAGTAAACATTAACCATTGGCATTTTCGAAACCAGTAGCCTATAGTCTGGATTCTGTCCCAGTCCTTAGTAAGCGGGAATGTTCTCAGAGGATAAATACACTATTTCTGAGCAGGTAAAACACTTTTAAATGTAAATGACTTACTTGATTAATAGGTGGGAAAAAAAATCCAATGCATAATTAAATCCAGATAATTGTTACTGTAACAGGTTTATATGTGGAGCCCTGTCACATCACGGTCAGTGAAATATAGTGATGGGAATATACATGTAAGCTTAAACCCACTAAGTTTTCCAGCTCCACTCTGTTTCTTTGGAAAGATTTAATCCGTAGCAAGATAATGACTCCCAAAACACAAAGTTTACAGGAATTATGTGAAAACGGAAAAGTGAAAACAGTCAGGAATTTTTTTTCTTTATAGTAGCTTCACCACGACTCCATTAAAAACTTATGGTAGCAATTGAAGACTGAAAAAGCCAAACATTGTTGGATCCAGCTGGGATTACATTAACCGTAAGGATTTGTAGAGAGTTGATGCAGTTAGAGTCTGGAAGTAACTGAACCAAAAGCAAGACAGAAAATGTGAACACAGCTTGTCTAGTCACTGTTAAGAGGTTTCATTTGTGTGTGTTCATATTTTGAGTTAGATTTCGTAGACTTGCATAGATAATAAACTGATCAACACAATGTCAAGTAAGATTCCTGTGAAATTATTCAGAAACACTTGCGGTTGTTATTTCTGTGTGGAGTTTGCATGTTCACCTGTGGGTTCTCTGGCTTCCTCCCACCTACAAGACATGCATGTTAGCTTAATACCTATAGTTAAAACGACTGCTATTCACATGTAAGTCGCTTTGGATAAACGTCACTGTAGAATAAAAGAGAATAAATATCAGATACTTGTCATAAAACATTAGTTATAGTATACTGGCAGTACAAAACCATTTTGATGGTTCTTACTTTACCTTACAGGTCTGTTGGAATCCCCAGTGATGCCCCCACATTTATCTGTGGACACAGTTCATTATAAGATCTTCATCTGTGGCAAGAGTGGAGTAGGGAAAACCGCTTTTGCTGCTCGCCTTGCAGGCCTTAACATTCCTAATGTCCATCATGAAACCACAGGTAGGTTTAATAAGCAAGATGAGTAGATAAACTGTGACAGCTGATTCCATAAAAGTCCTCTAGCTAATATTTTGCTGTTTAAGGCATTGAGACGACTGTGGTGTATTGGCCAGTAAAGCTAAGAGAGAGCGGCAGAGTGCTTTTCTTCCATCTGCAGCTGTGGGATTGTGGAGAGAACGCCTTGCGCAGATTTGATCATTTGCTTCCAGTATGTATCAGACCAGTTTAATTATTCATTACCATGAGTTTAATACTAATGATAAAAATGAAAAATGTTAAATCATTACTTACCGTTTATCATTGTTGTCTTCCAGTCCTGCAAGGAGCAGGTGGATGCTGTCCTTATCCTCTTCTCCTTCACTGACAGAACATCATTTGACGATGTGTCCAATCAAATAGCTAAATGGACCGAGCCATCTATTGTCAAAGTGGTGGTTGGCACCAAGTATCCTTAATATTGCTTCCGTAGATGAATTTCTAGTTTCGTTTAATGTTCATTTCCCTTAACCTTCTCTGTCGATTTGACCTTTTCATGCACTGTGATGTAGCAGAGAGAGATGTCAGGGAGTTCCAGAAGAAATGGAGTTTACCTGTGCTGCGAACAGGTGGGGAGGTCAGCAACGGGCTGGGTGACGTAGCCCCCATTTTCAACTGCCTTGCAGAAAACCTATGGCATCAGGATTGTGTTCGAGCAGGGGGGACCGGTCACCATCCAGCACAGGAGGCAGTGACTTTACTGTAAAACGTTATGGATCAAATGTTTATTTTGGAGAAGATGCAACGACCTTAGTGGCAACTATGATTAAAACTGGACATGTAAAGATGTTAAAAGAATGTCAAGTGCTTCCTTCGGCATAACTTATATAGGATACTATGATATCTTTGAGTTAAAAAAAATAAAAGCTGACCAACAGTTTGGTGAAGTGCAAGGCTGTTTCCTCACATATAGAGAGAACAATGATATATTGAGGTCAGTGTACCTTAATTTTTTTAATGTACAAAACAATCCAGACCAGATATGCTCGGTCAGAGAACGACTAAAGTGTAAAACTAAAAATTGTAATCATCTCTGGAAATCATGAACTAGCACAGGTGTGCCCAAGTCCGGTCCTCGAGATCTACCATCCTGCAACTTTTAAATGCAACCTATTCTAAACACACCTGAATTGAATAGCTGATTCCCTGTTCTGCATGGCATCCAGGCCCACAGAGGCCTACTAACGAGCCATTC
>JBAMIG010000003.1:16735676-16748094 GCA_037177335.1 Kiunga ballochi
TTCAGCTGTGTTGGACAATGGATGCATCTAAAAGTTGCAGGATGGTAGATCTCGAGGACCGGACTTGGGCACCCCTGAACTAGCATCTTCCAGTCAGAGTGAAAATAAAATTGTGGCCACCATTAAAAAAAACCCACCAACTGATGTAATGATAGATGTATACAGGCTATGGAGCAATGCAAGCTGCACAGAGCCAGAACAGCTGAACCAGTTTCTGTTAATGTTTTACTATCACTGCTAGAAATGAAAGATGGTTAAAAAAAAAAAAAAAAAAAAGTAATTAAAATGAACAAATCTAGTGTGGAGGCAGATGTTTCAAGGGTCACCGCTGAATAAACCCACCACATTTACTGGTTTAAGACTCTACCCTGCTCTCCATTTTTAAAATATAAAACCTGTTTCAGGCTTCAGATCAAGCAAAAGCAGATACGTTCATAAAACTTTATTGAATTTGGGAATTTTTAAAAAGAAAAAAAGAACTATTGAGAATTTGTCAACTGTTGCCGTGCCGATTTGAAGACGAGTTAAAAAAAAAAAAAGGGGGGTCAGCACATCCCTTTAGATGATAGTGCCTTCATCCATGCTTCTTTATCTGATCTGCAATAAGAGAAAATATATTTATGACCATGTCTGATCACTTTAGAATTAACAGTGCTTTCATTTTACCTCGTGAGTGCAACAAGTATCATGGCGGTTGGGTGTCCTGTCTGACTTTGAGACAGATGTAGCAGGAAAGAATCTGAAGGTAGTCCCAGGACTTCAGTTCGTAGATGCTCAGCAGACACATATGCTGGGAAGGCAGCATGATCCACCACAATGAACTGCTGATCCCTGATGCAGAGAACACAGATATGAAATAATGACTTCCAAATATATATATTACTGGTTTGAGCTGTATGGCTTACAGATATTCCAGAAACAGGAGAAGCAAAGGAGTTGTATATTGAATAAAATATATAGTGTGTGGAAGTTACTTCTTAGAGGATATGATCAAAAGGTCATTGAAGAGGTGGAGGTAGATGTTCATAAAGGACATTCCTGAGCTGCTAGTGCTCTCCAGAGTAAGCTGTTTTAATGGTCCTTGGAGGACCAGAAAACGTGTGCTGATGACCAGAGGAACTGACTGGATGGGAGAAAATGGCACGTTACAGTTTCTGCTCCCTTTTGTTTTTCCTTTTTTTTAAAAAAAAAACAAAAAAAAACACCTTGATGTTTCCAAAATTAAATAGTGTTTCCAGGCAGACTAGTTCTTCTAGTTGTTTCATTTTTCGGACCCTCTCATCACATTCCTTAACAATCTGGTCGGGAGGGAGAGAGAAATAAAAAGTCAGAGGGATGTCGCAATAAATTGTCAAATATAGGGGATGGATGTGAAAGTAGCTCAATACAACTGCATTATACATGAAATCATCAATAATACCTCATGGATGGCACTGATCGCCTTTTTGAGATTTGATGCAGCATCAGTATCTGGTTCAGTCAGTTTCAAGGTGCTCTAAAATTGGGAGGGAAAAAAAGAAGACAAGAATGGAAATAAAAGAACACACACACACACACAAACACAACACAGACACACATTACCTCCAGTAAAAGTTTGATGCGTGTGATTCTCTGGAAGGGAAGGACTAGAAATGACTTCAGAGTCTGTCTTTGACACACTGGGTTGCTTTCAAGGTTTTTAAGTGCGTAGATAAAGTTTCTGTTTTGTTGTCTTAAATGTGAGGAAGAAAAGGAAAACTTACAGTTTAGATTGATTATAAAAAGTTGGGGATGTTGAGAACAAGCAGTGGTTTTACAAGAGGACTTACAGCAGCCGATTGATGAGAGACTCTTGATACATCATATTAGTTACATAGGGTACGTAGAGTTTGTGAAAATCCTGGCAGTGTTTGAGCACAATGTCTCCTGCCTGAGACATCAACACGTTCTCTACCAGCCGATTTTCCAGATCCATAAGAAATCTACAAGAGATTCCAGAGAAAGAAAATGCCATGTCTGTTTGCATGTCTGATAGACTCATCTATAAAATTGTTCATTGCAAAAACACTTTTACTAAATAAAGCTGTGAATCAACTTCCTGTGATGATGTCATCATTTTTACCACCAGGTGGAAACAGCAAGTTCTGACCTTTCACTGGCCGTCTTCACTTGGTAAATGTTGGAAAACAAAACATGATGCTCCATTTTGGTCAAAGTCATCTTCAGCGTCTTCGATGCAAAGAAATGCTTGACTGCCACTTCAAGGCTTTTTAGATAAGATGCTTCAGAGCTGAGCAATTCAAATATGGACTTTGAAGGGGGAAAAAAAAACAAAACAAGTGATGCAATATCTTTCCAAACATTAATGGATGGATCACGTTACCCATGTCCTATCAGCATATTCCAATTAAAATTTTTATATAATATATATATATATATATATATATATATATATATATACACACACACACACACACATATAGATAAATAAAATTACTACACACCTCCTGGCGACAAATCTCACCAACTGTCAAGCTGCTGAGCAGGCCAGATGCTTTTACTTCATCCAAATCTGACCAGAGGGTACAGGGAGTCGCTTTAGTATGGTGAGGTGAGAGCAGAGTTGCATCAGGGGATCTTTGCAGAGGGGCCTCAGTGCCTGAATTGCTGCAGAGAATTGGAGGCAACTGCAGACTGACTCCCAGAAGATACTGGGAATTTATAAGTCCATGCAGGCAACCGTCTTTGAGTCTGTGTATATCATCTCTAACAGCTTGCAGGCAGTAGTCCTGATACAGTGGGACTGCAGACCAAAAGGGGGGAGACGAGCAAGCAGCTTTGCATTAAAGAAAATCCTTTCAGTGCCTGCTGAGACTTAAAATGAATAAAACTTACAAAGATTCATGTACTTTGACTGGAACGACACTATAATGTCCTCCTGAGACGAACTTGCTTCCCTGTAGAAGACCACACTGAGTTAACTGTAAATCTTCTGCAAACACACAGACTTAAATCTCACTTCTTACATTTCAGCAGTTTTGTCCAAGTAATCCAGTGGGGACAAAGTTGAGTTGTCTTCCTGGAGTCCACGAGCTGAAAACATTATTGTTGATGGAGCTTTGAGGTCCCACGAGCGCATCAACGCCACTGACTTCAGAGCTTCAGAAATGTCTATGGGAGGACTAATAAAAAGAGTCTACATAGAATCCTCCATAAAAACAGCTTTAAGCATCAAAGCTGCACCCTGAACTGCAAAAGGGCCTTACCTGTAATCCTCAGCTTGATTCATGGACTTACTGCTCCCCTTAGGACTGTTTTCCAGCTCAGAAAGCCCTGAAGGAATCTCCTTACCTGCCATTTGTGACACTAAAGATTTGCTTACACGACCAACATAGGATCACAGTTCAGAGACAGCGCTTCTGAAACAGTGACTTTCCTTTAATTGGAAACCAAAATGAGTCACATTAATTTACTTCTGGACTTTTTTTCTCCACAAAGCTTTCACAACTTATCCTGAACCTGACCTGATATTACTAGACTAATAGTGTGAGATCCATGAAGGCTGAGGTTTGAGCAGCAATCACCAAAATAAGAGGCAGGTGTGGTCAAGTCCACAAACAGCCCAGAATTACCATTTAGGTAAAAAAAAAACAAACAAATCCAACTCACAAATTATACAAATATTAGTTTTATTTTATTTGCAATTTAAAATTCCATACAAGATAAAGGTAAATAATTAAATCTGCCTGAACATTGTTGGTATGACTTAAAAAAAGCCATTAAAATCCTTAATATAAGATGTACTGAAAAAAGAAAGCAATTGATCGGCAAAAAGTCAAATAAAATTAGATGTTTTTCATGTTTGGACACATTATGATGATTTGACACAGAATAAAAAGGACTTTATGAACAGGCGCTATAAGCGGTTTTATGATCCACACAAAGCTTTTAAACTGTGGAGAATGATACATACAGTACAAGATACCTTCTGGAAAAGAGATACTGAATCAAAAAATGCCATCTGTGGTCACATGTCAGCAAACACACACTGCATTTTCACAATGATAATGGCTGAATTCAAGATTTCCACTTATGTGTGGTAAATATTTTGTGAACTTGTTAAAAAATTAACTCAGCTGCAAAATTTTCCCTGCAACTTTTCTAATATGAGATAAAAAAAAAAACTGAATAGGCAAACATAAAAAAAAAACAAAAAAAAAAACACACCGGACAGTTTATCAGCCAATCAGGAGTAACGCCACCCCCTTTTTAACATTGCTGAGCTGATTAAACTACAAATCTGTTTTACACCTGGAACTGTAAGACACATGAAACTGGAAAAATAAAATAAAATCAATTGGATATCTGATACAAAACAAAGAAAACAAACCTGATAACAAATCTTTTCTTTAAAAAAAGAAAAGGGTGGGCACCCAAAAACATCTGCATGCAAACACACCTCACTTATCTGTTATAGCCAGAAATGTATTACCAGTATCTTTGTTTTAGAATATTCTGTATGAAAAGAGAGCATTTCCCTGTGGCTTTAACATGCTCCCTCCTGAAAAGGGACAGACATCTGGATCAATAACAGGGTATAAATAAGATAGACGCTGAGTTAGGAGGCTGGGGACTCACGGGATGGTCGATGCTTATGAGTCTAAGTGGGCACAGTGATACTGCGGGCCAGAAGTGCCAGCAGAGCAAGCTCCACAACACCATGGGCTTGTTCCAGTGCCTCCACAGCCTCCCTGGCAGAAAAGCCGGCTGCCTGGATTCTCTGAATGTGCTCAGCTGGAAATTGTTCTATAAAGGGACGTGGAGAGGAATGAAGAGGGGCTGGAGATGGAGGCTGGAGGGGCTGAGAAAAATGAGGAGCAGAAGAGGATGAAGTGTTTAAAATGTCCTCTGGTGATCCCACTGCCACTGGCAAAGGGCTCAGGAAAGTATGCTCAGTTTGGAGAGCGTCTCTGGTGTTCGTTCCAGAAGCTTGTCCATCTGCAACCCCTCTCCCGTGCTGCCCATCAGGTTGTTCCCTGAACCCAAAGTCCCCAGCAGCATCAGGAGGAACCTCAGGCTCAGAAACACCGTTACTGGACTCATGCGATGGTTCATCTGCCCGTCCCTCATTAGACAGACTTTCTCCCGTCTCTCCGCCCAGCTGCACTTCCTCATAAGAGAGGTCAGGCGTAGTAGACTGAGATGGTTCCTCCTCAGATGCAGCAGGAGCACAGTTAGCTTTGGCATCACTTTTTTCTGCACCAGTGGTAATGGAGGAGATAGGGTGAGTGTTTTCAGGTGTTGGGGTGCGTGACTCAGAGGAAGCTTTGTCTGAGTCCTGCTGGACAGAACAGGATGGGGAGCAGGAAGTGCCGCGGTTTTGGGATTGAGCAGAGTTGTTGGACACCAGCAGCTCATGGAGCTCCTTCAGCGCGGCTGCTAGCGAGGGGATGCTATCAGAGCTGGAGCAGCGATCTCCGTCAGGCTGGTGCCTCTCAGAAGACACCAGATTGTGGGAGGAAGTTGGAGACTCCATTTCAACTGAGTCAGATTGGCCAGTTCCCTTAGGACAGCCCTCAGTGGTGTCTGGTATATCAGACTCTGTTGCTTCCTGCTCCATGGGCTGAATGAGAGATCGTTCCTCTGATGAGGTGCACTTAGAGTTGTCCTCCTCCTTGACTGATTCAAGACTCTCCCCTGTCGCTCCAGGCTGAACCTCCCCCCCTGGATCCTGGGATGATGTGGACATATCTGCAGGAGGGGTACATGGACAGAGGACATCTGTAGAGGGACTGGGTACAGTTAGCACATCTGGGTTGCTATGGAGGGACGAAGGTTGAGGGCGGACACTTTGAGATGGAAAAGCATTCTCTGGTAAGGATGAAGTCTGAGGAAGCTCCTGGAGGACAGGCTGCCCTTGGCGCTGGCCTGGTGCCGTGGCCTGCACCATGGTGGCTGGGGCAGACTGGGAGCGATCCAGGGTCGGGTTCTGGGGTTGACCACAAGAGTGACTTTGGGAGGGAGGGGCAGGCGGGGACATTTGGTGTAAGGTTCTGGGTAATGTAAATGGTTGGGTTTGCGGTGAGGTAGTTTGTCCATCTGCAGTGTCTATTGTGAGAGAAAATATAACTGTGAATCAGACAAACAGAACCTGATCCGAGTGTTTGAACGCTAAACGACACATTAAATCACTTCAGGGAAAAACAAAAGGAAATTAACAAACTTTTTTTCTAATCATTTACTCAATTTAAAATGTTTCCTCTTATGTATTCAGAATAAGAATGTGAAAAAGAAGATACAACATCTACTGAGCAGCAAAAAAACAAACAAAAACAAAACAAAATAAATAAATAGCAATGGACTTAGCACTGGCAATGGTCTTGTGAATTTGCAGTACCTGGTTGGTAGGGCCCTTTCCAGCTGTCTCCAAATGCATCAGTGCTGTCCTGCTCAGGGGTTAGGGCACACACCACACACATCATGCAAAGGGACGGAGAAAGTTAGCAGTCGCACACAGGGCATGCAACCAAACTATCCGGCTTTTCACACACTCAGATGTGAAAAGTGTCATCCAGAACAAATTGAGCCAAAAACCCGAATAAGGGGTTAAAGCGTGACCACGTACATGTGTAAACCTCAGAGGGCATGAATCAGGTCACATCAGTAAAACATCTGGGTGACCTCATTACTCTGACCTGCTGTGCAGCTCAGTCTGCATACTGATGGAGTTTCACTTTATTCTGAAATCAGACACAACTCTATCAATAGCAGAGGTACGAAGTGTAAGTGCTTTAGTAGTGCACGCTTTCCATTTGTGAGTTACTTCTGTAAAACTCACTGAAAATCTATGTAGATAAACAAAAAAGAGGACTTAAAAGTAGGAGCCCACTCACTAAAATACCAAATACAAACAGTTTAACATGTAAATGTAAAATGTCAATATTTCTAATAAGTATTCAAACTCATTGATTTTCAAAAGGCAGAACTTTTTGTTAGGTAAGAGGGAAACCAACATCCTATAAATAGATTGATCACTCCACAGAATGTTCAAACACTGACATCTAAATACATTATTCAGCTGCAGAGAACCACAATAAATGAAACATTATTAATGTTTGTGTCAGGCAGTGATTTCACAGCTGGTTTGTGTATTTGTATGATTGTTGTTAAACTACGTCATGATATGAAGATCACAAAGCCAAATATGTCCTAAAATGGCTGCATCTGACATGGAAGTCTTTAAATAATGAGTTAAATAAAACTGATTAGTTATACTGAGTGTATTATTATTAGTATTTCAACACTGCATGCATGTTTAAAAACTGTTCAAGCATAAACAAAAGAAAAACAATGTCTGGTTTGAACTCGAATTGCTTTTTTTTTTTAGCGATGTAGATTAAATGCTGATCACCAGACTAGTCAGTCAGTCATTTACTTGACCGTTTAATACTTTTAAAGGTCGCGGGGACACACCCTGGACAGGTCGCCAGTCCATCAGAGCACCAACACAGAGATACAGACAACCACTCACGCTCATTTTCTATCCCGCTTAATCTAATTTAGGGTTGCGGGAGCCTATCCGAGGATTAGGTCGATTAGCCCTGATGTCTTCTTTATGTGGGGATTTCTCCACACTTTAACTTTAAATACTTTCTGGACATTGTAGGCAGAAAAAAAAAGCATTATACTCACCAGAATGATTACAGCTTCTTACACCAGTAACATAAATCAAAGCAGTTATAAAGAAAAAAAGCTTCTATTTAAAAACAGTTGTTTCTGTTTAAGGCTGGTTTTATTTTAAAACCATGTCTCATTTTTCTGACTTCACTTTTTTATAAAGCACATTCAAAGTCCTGAGGCGACGGCATGAAGTGATCACATGACTGAATATTCAGATGACTGCATAATGGGTTGAAAGAAAGAAGCTTTAAGTGGCACATGCAAATGTAGCTCTAATGGAGCTGAAAAAAAGGCTCGACAACAGGTTGAAGAGCAGCAACTGAAGACATTTTCTTACCGCTCTCCTGTATGGACCTCTGAAGTGCCTCTGCCAGTTCTCTGTCAGCGAGCTCTTCTGGACGGGCGTCTTCACGCCCCTCTGCTCCGTATGCCAGCCGGGCACACTCCGGCAGCTCTGCCTCAGACAGGAAGCGCGTTTCCGTGCCCGTTGTACCGATAACAAGCACGCTCTTCTTCAGGTCGATTGCACACTACCAGAGAAACGAGACGAATAAGACTTCAATGCGAGGTGAAAACAGAAATTCTTCCCTATTGGATTAAAATCTAAGTGTCCTCATTGTGGTCTGGTGACCTGGTGTCTCTTCAGCATGTCCAGACCAAGCAGCATGTCCATTGGCTGGTCCTCTAAGATGGAGAAAGAACAAGGGAGAAAGTCCCCCTCTATCTGGACCTGAGCTGGAAACAGACAGGAACACAACAAAGTGTGAAGAAACTGATCCGGATAAGAAAACGTATCGTCCCTGTTGAGAGCCAGAAAACAGACATATGCTAGGCTGTAAGCTAGGATCGGTTTACAGCTATTTGTGAAAAGTTAATCCAAACTAGTCAGTTGGATGCTGTTAAACAAGTACCAATTCCAAACATGGGAAAGCGGTTGTAACCACTAAAGGAAAACTCATCTGAACGAGTTTTAAAATGGGCCACATGCTGCTGCGTTTGTGTTAGAAAATCATGCCACAAACCTAAATGAACTCTGCCGATGATCTTCTGGGTGCCCACTCCTTTAGCGATCCCTGCCCAGCGCCGGTCCACCAGCCGCATAATGTTACAGCGTTCGGCACATGCTTGGCTCATAATGGTCATCTGGGCCCCTAAACACCAGACACGTCAGAAACAAGCCAGCTTTAACTGAAATCAGCTAATGAGGGGTAACTGGAAGGAAACAGATCCAACAGAAATACGTCGCGTCATTTCATACACTGAAAATATAAACAGCTAGAAGGCCGTTTCAGATGCAGAGAAACAACTAGATAACTAAGGAATAAAGCTGTTCCTCTTTGACCTCTTTGCTTAATAATATACATTCATTGCAAAGATGTGCAGCCAGTGATGAGTCGGTGTTGCAAACAGCAAAGCTGAAGAGGAAAATTTACTGTAAAACTATTTTTTCTTTACTGACCCTTTGCCACATTAACACATTAAAATGAACACAGATCAGAATTTCTCTGCTGTATGAAACAGACTGGCTCAACTCCATTTGCAAGACATCGGTACATTGCTTTTATAATCCATACCCATAAACATGTGAATTAGATTTCCATAATTTCTCTTTTCAAAGACCTCTGATGTGTACCGGTGTGTGTAGGACTTTGCATATGCTCAACTGGGATGGTACTAAAATTATATCGCTAAACAATACCATGTACAATAGCAGAAGAAAAGACTGAACAGAGTTGAGTCAGGCCATACCATACCATAAAAAAGGCTCATATCTGAAAAGATCTCTACTTAGGTATTTTTAACAAGCACATTTTAAACACGGTTTGGTGGGTAATATTGGTAATACACTAACAATAAACACATAGAGGGTCATGCATCGGGATATCTTGCTTACCTGAGTCAACAAAAGCTTTCACAGGGTGGCCATTCACTTTGCAGTTAATGTACAGCATAACCACCTGCCCGAAGCTTTCTGGAGCCTCTTCCATTGCAATGGTCATGTTTTCTTCCACATTGTGTTGCCTGAAATAGGCACAAATCTAAAAATCAGACGTTTTAAAAAGCAGTACAGTCTGACTTTATGTAATAAACAAGCAGTTTTCTTTTTTTAAAATTCTCATTTAAAGCATCAAATTAATAACAATCACAAACATTATGATGGTAAAGAAGTAACTTGAGTTAAATAAAGTGAAAACAAACCTAAGGCATGATGGGAGTGTGATCAGCTGACAGTAGTGCCATTTTACCTGAGTTTTACTTTAAATTGTTTTATTTACCTGATGTCTTCTTCAATCTTTGCCTGCGCCTCCAAATCAAAAGGATCAGCAGTCAGAAGTCTGATTCTCTCTTGTTCTCTTTTGGCTCGATCCTGCTGTTGCTCCAGCAGCACTTTGGTGAATTTCTCTAAATGAAATGCAGGAAAACCAGTTGACTGTTTAAATTAAATTACCATTAATGCAAACTAAGGCTTTAGACATCAGTGGTTTTTTTTTGTTTTATATTTTGGTTCACCTAAATCTCCACTCAGCAAAGCCTCAGCAAGTGGAGGGTTTCTCTCCTTGAGTAGTGAAAGTTCATGTGGATTTGATAATAGCATCTGCTGAAGTAAGGCTGGGTCATCCAGGCCCTGTGGAGAGGAGCCATGAAAGGCCATTGGACTGGATGGCTGTGCGGCGCGCGGCTGCTCTGGAGCCGGTTGCGGTGGAGCCTGTAGCTGTGGCCTTACTGCACCACGGTGACTAGTTGAAGGTGAGGTGCCCGGGACTGCGATGGAACGAAAGTCAATATGGGGCAGACCTGAGGAGTATAGATGAAATGGGTCACAGGTTACCGTGCTGAATCTGCAGAGACCTACCTCGCTAGATTGAGAATTTTAATGACTTTTGACAAAGGACACATACAAAACAAAATTAAATGCAGTTTTACCTCACTTACTAAACTTAATAATCTCTGTTGCCATCAAAAACTACTACTACTACTCCAAATAATAATAATAATAATAATAATAATAATAATGATAAACAGTACCTGGAAAGGCTGGCTGAGTTGGTGGCGGTCTTCTGTCAGCTTGTCGGAGAACCACCACATCCCCATCCTTCACACCATAAGTCCCCAAGGCACGAGTGGGGTCTTTAAGGGGCTGTTCTACATATGTGATCTGGATGCAGAGATGTTAAGAATGACCAAACAATAAATAAACAGAGGATTTAGTAGTTCTTTCTATTTTTGTTAAATGTGGACATAAATATGGCTAACCACATGTTCCTCTAAACCAAATATATATATATAAAAAAAGTATAATTTCACAGGCTTAAAATGATATAAAGATAAAGTCATCCTTGGCTCCAGTCCTGGATGCTTTATAACATGGCTGTGCATCTGATCTGCGTCATGGTGTCAACTTTTCATAAATTTCACTTTCTGTTTCCAAAACATCCACTCAAACAGCTCATACTTTTAAAGGTCATCTAAGCTCCCCAAAAAATGTGAAGATTTTAAAATAATTTACTTAAATTTAGTCCTGAAATAACTTTTAACAGATTCATTGTGCCTCTAAATTTTCTTTACCTCATTCACTACATAAACATAACATCAAACTCCACATATTTTAGTTTGGTATGACCTGTGAACTGTATTTTCTTGAATAAAATGACGCTACAGTAACATAACATCTGCGTAGACTAAATAATTCAAGTATTTTCACCTGTTTTTTTTTATTTTATTTTTTTTTACTTAAGTTTAATTTAGTTAAAATATTTACGATGACAGTAAAATAACATGAAAACTTTATGTATGAAAATAACTATTCTGTTTGTTATAGTTTTCTCTCTAAACTATACTTCTTTAATTGGTTATAATAGCTACTAAAATGGGAAGTTTCCCACTACGCTAGCCTTCCTTTACCTTTGGTTTACAACAATGTTACTATTCGTTACTAAACGTATGATACTTCAGTCTGCATATGTTGCTTTACAGAGATGTTTCGCAACACCTCAAACGTCAGATCACCATAACTTCTGATTCATGCTAGCAAGTCAGCTAGCTACGTTAGCTGTTAGCTACGTTAAACCCTGGTTACATCTAATTCGGGTCTTACTTGAATTTCCCCAGCTGGGATTCCTGATTCCAGCTCACAAAGTGCTACAAAGTCTCTAAGCTCCAGCTCCGGGGACACATCGAGGGCAAATGTAGTTTCTGGGCGATCCCTTGGCGCGCAGAAAACGGTGACCAGCATCGCTTTTTTGGGCAGGACCACTGGGCAAAACCCTATGTAACAAAATGCGGTTAATGTAGTTCCTTGTGTCTCAGAGAAAGGCAGGTTGAGTATTTCTTCTTTCACCTAAATCTACACCAGTCTCCCTGTTAAAAAGCTTATCAAAAGCGAAACCACGAAAACCGAAAGTCAGTGACTGCTTTGGACTTACTAGGTAAATGTCTGATGTGACAGTTTATCTCCTAACAAAACAAAATAACAAGTAAGGCTCAACAGTGCCGCATCTTATTCGGCTTGTTTTTCGACATGTCGTATTTCATGTCGTAAAATTTAGCATCTTCTGATTCTTCTTCTTCTTCTTTAGAATGAATGGTGTTCTTCCTCTTCTTCGTTGAATCAATGAATCAAGCAGACTAGACGTGACTAAGGGGTATTAATGTCACCTACCGTTCATAGATGCCCTGTACAGGCGCGTTTACACCATTCACTGCATACTTTCATTTTTTTCAGATTTCTTTCTTTTTAATCAAGCTGTGTATATATATA
>JBAMIG010000003.1:16752896-16764221 GCA_037177335.1 Kiunga ballochi
ATTGAACTATTGAAAAAACTCAAGCTTTTACAGTTTTTTCCTTCTTTGAGACTAAAAAGGAAATCAGATAAAATCCGCTCCGTCACCTCTACGTCACAGATTTTTTTACCATTCAGTAGGCTATGAAAGTGTCTCATTCTATCTGCTGTGCACAGGAAACATTGTGTCACAGTGACTAGAGAACAACCAGCGATGGGTCTGAGCAGTGTACTGATAGTCATTTTTACACTAAATCAACTTGTTGCTTTACACGGTTTTCGTTGTGGTAAAGGTAAAGTAGAACTTTGTGTTACACTTTTTATTTCTTAAGTCTGTAAAAGTCTGAAGAGTTATGTGTTTGCAATAGTCATTTTATCTAAATGTGCTGTGTATAGTAACGTGCTTTTCTTTTCACGCTGTCAAATATGTGAAGGGGAGAGAGTTGTTGAACTCAGCAAAAACCAGAAAAAATGTGAACCTTGTGATAAAGGTTTTTACCAGGATACAGAAAGTTATTCTAAGAGTTGCAAACCATGTATGAACTGTTTACCGGGTAAGATACAGCTTTTATTAAGAAGCATAAAAAACTTACAAACCTGTTTGCTGTTTTGTTATAAAACACATATTTTCTTTTTAATTCAGGGAGTTTTCAGCAGGAACCGTGTACCAAGGTGACAGACACAAAATGCCAATGCCAACCTGGATTTGTCCCCAGTCGGGAAAGTCCTATAGACTGTATTTGTGACAAAGGATACGAATCAAGAGGAGATGGTAAAAAACCCAGACCACAGCAATATTTTAGTATTTCTCACATGTACACTGACTTTACTTTTTTTCAATAAATAAGTCTTTATTTCCTTCCAGGCTGTATAAAGTGTCTTGAAGGATTTTTCAGCCTTGGAGACGAAATGAAATGTAAAAAATGGATAGAGTAAGTCAACTTTGTTCAAGTGTTTCCTCAATTTGTAGCTGCATGATATGAAATCTTAGCTACTAGCTACATTTTTTTTTATCTTAAGTTGTTTTTTCCCCCCTTTCTGTTTTACTCTAGCTGTGGAATCAGAGGAGAGAAAGTTAGTGGAACATCTACTTCTGATGCCATCTGTAAAGAGAAACCAGAGAGTAATCTGACCTCAGCTGATTCCACTTCAAATCAAAGTGCTTCTTTCATACGCTCAACAACTCAACAACAACAATCACATGATTGGGCACAAACACAAAAGACACACACTACCAGTTCAACACCTCAGGTTGTTGACAGGGGGCGAACACAGCCCCCTATTGTTATAAGCCCTGGAAACCACTTTGGTAAAACATTCACTGCAGTTTCTACTGATGCAGCCACACGTTAGAGAATAACACAAACTAATCTGTTGCTGTTTTTTTTTTGTCTTTTTACTAGGTCAAGCCCTCCTGATTTTTGGGATTGCTATGATGCTCGTACTCACTATTGTAACCTGCAAGCTCTCTGTGGGTCCGTTTTGGAAGCGAAGACCAGCACCACAGAGTACGTTGCATGTAAAATGACTGATGGTTGTTGTGCTTTAGTCAAACTACTCTTTGCTTAAAGTCATAATAGATGCTATGGTCATTTAAAACACTTTAATGTGCCCTTGCTGTTTTCCATCAATTTGAACTGAACTGAATTTTGGTGCTATGCTAAGCTGAGCATATGCTGGCAGTAGTTGTGCAGCTATTATCAAACCAGTTAGAAAAGCTCTTTATTTTGCACCATAAAACCTTAAACTTACCAGAGAGGGGTGATATAATTTAATCCTTTTTATCTATTATTGTTGGAAATGCATTTTTAATTAGTAAATGTGTCCTAGATTCTTTAACTGTGTCACATGAGACAAAATATTAATCATGTTGATGTTTTCTTTTGCAGAGAATGACTCCTTGTGCCGACCGCCTGTTGAAGAAAGTGGTGACAGCAGCGAGTCCTCTACTATAAAAATAAGTCTTGAGCCCTGAGGTGATGCTTTTTTTACACTAATCTGTCACCTAAAACTGTGAATTTTCAGATCGGATAATCATCATTTGAATGATTTCAAACTGAAATGGTTTCATGGTGAACTCAAGTAAAGACAAACTATCTGTTTTGTAACAGGTTTATTCTTAAACTGCAGTGTGGTCAATATTTGACCTCTTTGTTCTGTTGTAAAGCAATATTGAGTAAATTTGGAAGAAAAGTTGTAAATATTGTATTTATGACCATATTAAACTATAACGTTCCTTTAATGGCAGTAATTCTGGTTATAATATCGATATGGACAAACAGTATATATTACCCATTTTATTGGCAAATCGTTTTACTATTCTGTGAATGTGTTCACTTAAACCTGTTTGTGCAGGTTTTGTAAACTTGCAGACACTGTATATACTAAGACACATTAATAGAGCTTTTGACATGTCTGAAAAAGCCACATTAGGAAAAAAAACAATATCACAGAGGCAGCTGCTGAAAAGCTTTTTTATTTTCTTCATCTCCTTTTTCCGCCTCTGTTTCTGTGTGTGTGTGTGTTTTTTTTCTCACGGTTATTAACTGGTAGCAGGTAGTTTCAGCAGAGAACAGAGAGAAAGGCTTTCTGTGGTATGTGGGGTTGGGAGTTCCCCTGTGGAGCATAAGGCGCCTCTCGTTTTCCTACTGAAAAATGCCTCCTCTCATGTTTTCCTATTCAAGCCGACGGAAAAACTGATGTATAAATGTGAAGACGACTATGCTGGAGTTATTGATGAGATTAGCACAGTCAGAGGAGTTATGAAAGTACACTCTTCTCTCAGATGTGATGTGTACTTCTGAACTGTAGGATCTACTTTGAAAATACAACGCAATTTTTTTTTTATCCAAATGATGTATTTAGATAAAATGTCTTCAGAATTGTTATTTTTTACTATAGGATTGAAAGGTACTAAAGTTTGCTAATAGCAATGTTTCCTTCAGATGCTTTTGGTGCCATAAAAAAAGAAATAAAGAAAAAGTTTTGAGCAACCAAGACCTGGTGCTAAATGGTTAGCACTGTTGCCTCACAGGAAGATCTCTGTTTGAAGGTTTTCTGTGTGGCGTTTTCACTCTTTTCCATGCATGAGTGGCTTCTCTCTAAATACTTACCTGCACATTATGTTTGTAGTGTTTTGAATCCCTGTTAGTGTGAGTGGGTGTGTGTCTTTTTGTTTGCTCTGAGACGGTCTGGAGACCAGTTCAAGATGCAATCTGCGTCTTGCCTCATGGTAGTGTGGATAGACTCCAGCACACCCTTGTGGACTTGTGCTGGAATTAAGCACTTATTTAAAATGAGCTGTTGAACTAATGAACCATGCAAAGAGTCCCACCCACAACTGTTTGTAAATGTCAGTAAGTCAGGAAGTTGGTGTGTTGTTTCAGATAAATATGGTCAAATGTATGTGAAGAAACCCTGACTATGATTTCTAGAAACTCTTTGAAAAGTCCAGATATCCAGATGTCATACTCAACCTAGTATTTCAATGGTTCTTCTCGACGTCGGATTGACACCATTGTTGTTTGTTTTTGTTCTTTTATGAAGGATTTCAGGTCTTCTTAAAGTGTTTTTTGTAATTATCAGTTTGTATTGATCTGTCTGCCTTTTACACCCCCTGTCTTTCATGTTGATTCCACTGAAATGTACTGAGCTAATTTAGCCCTGTATTTCTGTAATAATGGCTTCCAGAATTTTTTCTTCTGTTTTTTCAGACATTATGATGATATTTTAATATAATGTTCACATGTCGATTTCACCTTTCAGGGGATTTATTAAAAAAATTCAAAATAATTCAATTTTAGTATTTTATAGTTTTCTGATTAGTTATTTTAACCCTTTAAAAACCAATATCTACTTGTTGTTTAACAAAAGATTTTTAATGTTCAGCTAGCCTATTTAAATGCATTCATTATTTACTTTAACCCAACTGGATGGTATAATCAACTTTGTTTACATGGTTTTGTTAAATAAAATGTTTTTAAAAAAAGAGTGAAAAGACTGTCTTGGACCTTTTAAGGAATGAGTTTATTTATTTATTTATTACTCTTTGAAAAATGTATTTTGTCCATGTTTTCCAGAAGCACACTCATCAAATATTTTTAATTTGGGTTTGAAACAAAAGTAACAAACACATATTTTAATTTCTCATATGTATAAAGATGGTTGAGTTCTTTAATTTCTGTTCATTGTTAACCTTACCTCAGCTGTTACACAGTGATACCTAGGCTACGTTCCATCCACGTATTTACCACGCAGTCTAAAGCACGGGATATTTGCATATGACAGTGGAAAGCCCAGTTTCAAAAGTGTCAGAACTACCCTTTGTGGCTATGAAGTCACACTTACCTTTAGCTTCTGTTGAAAGCAGCCAGCATACAATCATTAAAACCCGACAGTGGGTTCTGCACGGAGCAATGCGGTTGTATTTCAGTGTGAGAAACAGACAGGAAATGAAGCGTCTTTGATTATCTTCGGTGGTGCAGCCACCAGACACAAAGTTTACATGTGTTTGTATTGAGCAGGGGTATCACTGAATCGCTGGTGTTACTATAGTGTTCTGTAATTCTGAGATTACCTCTGTTACCAATGTACTACTCTACTGGATGAAACATATTCCAGATGAAAACTGTGGGTATTGTCAAGAGTTCCCATCAAAACCTGAAACACCCACAATCCCAGTAAGGCCAATCAATGAATCCTGGTCATGCAAACGTTCATAATGAATCAGAAAGAAAAAAAGAAGCTACCTGCTTTTATCATGTTTTATTAGAGATCAGAGCAATATCAAAGAAAAAAACCCAGATTAAATGACACAGTAGCATGTTAATTCATTTATAATATTAGATTATCAGAACAGTCTTTGTTTCTATGGTAAAATAAAACTACCACAGGTTTTCCTTTTATTTTTAACAACTCAAAGACATTTTCTCTACAATGTTTTTTTTACAAAGGAAAACAATAACTTTAAATTGTGAAATTGTGAAGCTGGAATCAGTTGCTTTTGCTTGAATATGAATCCACAGCTGTCTTCTGCATTGCACCATGATTCAGCTGTGTGTTTCATGAAACTCCAAGCATAATCGGCTACACCACACTGAAAAACAAAAGATTGTTCCAACAGCAACTACTTTCTCAAAATTACAATCTTTTGCATGTATTCACAGCGAGTGCTCTTTCACAACCTTGCAAATTAGGTAACTCACTTTGCTCTACATATTGTGCTTATTTTCTTCACAACATAAACAAATATTTTAAATGGTAGAGTCAGGCTTCATGCCTTGTAGGCTATGGATTTCCCAAATGTCAGCATCACTCATCTTTGTAATATTTAAATTGTACTGTAGCAATGTTGCGGTTTCCTAATGTGACATTTACTTTTTGACGTATGCTTTGCTTCTTCTTTCGGATCTGCAATTTATACGCTTTGTACCCTGCAAACACACACCCACACCCAGTTAATCCAGAATCAGTGAAAAGATGTGTATACAGTGTGTATACAGTTTTTTCCTCTTGTTACTGCTTCAGAAAATGCATAATTTGTAAATACAATTATGATTATGAAAGGCAGCTATAATATTGTTTAAGAATAATAAATTACTATGTAATTGGTTTAATTTGACTCATATGGAGAGACATAAACTGAGCTAAAACCTGAGTCATTGTAAGACTTGGAGACAGCTGTGTGAACATTAAACAGATCAGAACATGTCCTCTACCTCTGCTGATCAGGAAAACATAAGAGAACTGCTGTGGTTTGAACGTCAGTGTTTTTGGTTTCCTTTTTTATTTTGTAGATTTTTTTCTTCTTGAGTTTCCTGTTTCAACTCTACATCCTGGTAATTGGTACACCTGGTTTGATTTAGTTATTGTGTTCACCTGTGTCTCATTTAGGTTTCTTGTTTCTGGTTTGTTGTTGTGTTTTCTGTGTTGTTTTCCATCCTCCAATTGAGACTTTATTTAATTGAAATAAAGATCTCTGCCGTCTTTCTGCCTCCTGCACCATCAGCATGCGTTTGGGTTCACATCTCTGTTCACACAACATGAATAAAAGCTCAAGGACTTGTTGTCTAAACCAGCATTTTTTTTTTAACTCTGGTCCTCAGGGAACACTGCCCTGCTTGTTTTGGTTCCTTCCAACTCCGGCGCACCTGATTCAGGTTCATTAACCTACTCGTTAAATTCTCTGCAACTCTGCTAATGAGCCATTCATTTGAGGCCGGTGTGGTAACATAGGGTTACCTGAGGAAACTGGTTGAAATTGTCCCACTGTCTCAACATTGTACCTCTGTGTGGCATCACCTTCTAGTGGTGTGTGGAAACACCTTGAAATAATTTTCACCAGGATTTGTCTTTATTTCACATATTATACTCAGCTCTAAATCAGCCTTTTTATGCAAAGTGATGCTGAAAAACTAGACCCTATTGCAGCTAGAGAATACTGTCATATTGTGCCAAGGCATCCAAACAGGGAAAAAAAATAAAATTAAAAAAATTAAAAAACATTAAATAAAAACAAACAAAATGCAACCATAATGAACTAACAGAAACATCACTCAACATTGTCTTATTACACAAAGTGAACCTTAGTTTCCATTGTAGGCAACACTATTACTATAATACTATCAATTATGTTGAATGACTTCTGCTGAGGCGGCACTGGTTAACATACTGCAGAGCTGTTGATTAACATCAGCATTTATGGGTTTAATCTTTAATCTAATCTTTACAGCTGATAATAATAGTATTTTTTTGTTTCATGAAGTCAGTTGAAAGTCTGGCAAACAATTAAACACATTGATGTCTGCTGATAAATGAGCACACAAGCACATTCAATAAATGCAAATTTGATTTACAGCTTCACCCACACAATAATAATAATAATAATAAAAATTACATAATTTTACAGAAACAAAACCACTTTAAGATGAAGTGGAAATAGCATGAAGTTACAAACCAATACAATGACTTTCTTTTTCTTATTAGTAGTTATTATTTTACAAAGTGAGAGTACTAAAATAGCTACTGTATGGCTCAGACTGTTAGACTTATTAAAAGAATTACACAAAATCTGTCTGATCTCAAGCACCGTACAAAAATTGCTGCTGTTGGCAAAAACAATCCAAGAAACTAAAAATCTAAATAAGAGAAAGATAACACATTGAACATTATGTAACACCAAATATGGAAACTGTTCAATGCCCAAAAAATAAAACAAAGGGAAAAGAAGAATCTGTCTGGAGCAAGCAGGGAGCAATGGGAAAGCAGCACATTTCTAACACCAAAAAACGTACATAGACTGTTAACTTTTTAATCGTTGCACTTGTGACCGACTTAAATAATCCTCCTTTTTCTGATTGCTCTACAGTGCAAATATGCATGTTTTAGTACTTGCAAAGCATAAGTGAGACAGAGCACCTGTTGCTTGGCAGCGTGACAAGTTTCACACATTAGATACCCTCCATTCACCGACTCGACCCACTTACTCCAGTGTAGGGTCACAGGGGTTGGTTTTGATCATCCAGGGTGTGAGGGACTGGCTGGAAGGGAGACTGAGGGGCTGTCCACGATGCAACAAATAACAATAACATCCCAAAAGTATTTTAGGAAATCATCATGCACACAACACTGGCCTCCATGAACCCAATAATGTCTGACCCTCCAGCTTGGTTACAGCATTTATACAAAAATGCACAGCTTTCATAACAGACTATTGCACCATTGTACTATTAACAGCATTAACCCGACACGGTCCAGAGGATAAGAAAGAAGAATCAACTCCACATGGTCCATCAGGAACCGTCTATCAGGTTAGGGTTTAGAAGAAGAGGGTTGAACTTCTCCCTAGAAATCACCACCATTTTTACTGCTACTACTAGATATCTTTTTTTTTGTTTTTGTTGCAAATACAAAATCTGTGCTGAGAAACTGTCTTTTGTTCACGAGTGCAAGATGACAAAACATGCTGAACTGGCAACATAGTCTAGAAAGAATGGCTTTGCAGCCCAAATTTATGCCTTTGGGGCTTTGTGTGCTATCATATTGCTCTAAAGAGTGGGCCTATCAGAGAGAAGTTATGCTCTTCATCAAAAGTTCTCATGGAGGAAGCAGAAGGAGGAAATGTGACTGAAGGGCTGTGGTTAGGGTGAAATGAAAAATGGAAGTCAAGTAAGTGAGAATTGGCTGCCACAAGGGTTTGCATGGGTAAGCCCTTGCCAACAACCCACTACCAGGAGGTGTTCCAGGTCTAAAGTGAGTGAAATACTAATACTGGTGGTCCCTACCTGGAGATGCTGCTGCTACTCTCAAGTTGGTGCTTTTGGAGGTAACAGTGCCCAGAAGGCGATTCCATCCACCAGTGCATGATTTTATCATGGATCATTAATTAAGGAACATCTGGATGGGATATAAATGGCTGTAAAATGTAAGTAGATCACCTGAAGGGCAAGTTAACTATTATAATTTACTATATGGAGTGACACATTGCTGTGGAACTGTTGACAGCTGAAGTGACATCAAATGGGAAAGCCAGTGATTTTGCAGAGTTTTAAAGACGCTAAACTTTTGCACATTTTCTTATTGACACGCCCCACATCGAAGGCTAGGCTGGCACATATCTCATCGGCTCTGCAAGCTTTCTCCAGCCAGTAAAAGACAAGGTTATCTTGAAATTGTTGAGTGGTGTGAGCATAATCACCTTCAAGTCAATTCCAGCAGGACGAAAGAGATGGTGATCAACTTCAACAGGAAACCTTCATCCAACATTGCTCCAATGAACATCACACACACAATGAGAGAATGAGGAAGTACAGGTGGCTGTGTGTCCACTTAAATAACAAACTAGACTGGACTGACAACACTGACTCGCTCTACAAGAAGGGTCAGAGCCATCTTTAGGGTCAGGACGATGTGTGCAGGCCACAGCTGAGGACTTTTTTATGAGACTGTGTTGAAGTTGGTGGTCTCAGTGGTTTCTTGGGGAGGAGGACAAAAAGGACGAGTGGCATCCCCCTGGTCACCATTCAGGTGATAAGGGAGAGAAAGGTTCTGGTAGAACTGTCCACCACCATGGGCAACACCTCCCACCCTCCATATCCAACTGTGGGAGCCTTGAGCAGTTCCTTAAGCAGCAGAACTATATGCAGGGTGTAGAACGGAGCGCTTCCGCAGGACCATCATACCAAACACCATCAGACTGTTTAATGCTGCACTATTATTCTGTTATTGCAACAAACATTGTTCATATGTATATATGACTGATGTTTACTGATGTCCTAGCTCTGCCCTTCATGCTCCTTTTATTCCACTTTTTCACTAATTCATGTCTTTATCTATATATCTTTATTCCCAACTGTGTAACACTTCCCCAGTGCACATCAAACTGGGGGAGCCTGTGTATACAAAGACTGTTTATTTTATTTTTATTGTGCTTTTTTTTTTTTTTTTTAACTATTTATTACAGTTTTTTTGTGTATGTTTTTACTCTATTGTTTCTTGTCTCTTTTACTGTGTGGCTAATTGACTGTTCTCAAAGTTCATATATTTTATATATATTTTATAATATCCTTAAAGATATTGAAATGGCACAGATGCCATGACTGCTACTGTGAAATTTGAAGAAAAATACATTTTCATCAGTTTTTGTTTCTGAGGTTGAAAAGGGCTCAAATATGTTCCTACTTTATTTATTAGGTATTCCTATCCATTGATCAGCCACTCCATCTTGGCTATCCACTGAAAAATGTCCTTGTTTATTTCTTGCCCACCTCTAAAATCTTGATAAACTATAAAAACGTACATGCATGTTTATGAACCAAACAGGAGTACTGCAACAGAATCACACAGAAAGCCCTCGTCTAAAAAACCATTGCTGTGCTGCTGACCACAACACCACCATGTCCCATTTTAGATCCCACTTTACTGAATAAGAAACCGGGTTTTGAGTCATATCAAGCTATTTTAAAACTAATGAAAGTTTTTACACGACAAAAGAAATATTCACTGTAAGTAGAATTTCAAGTGTTTAAAGCTAAATGCAAAATGACCCCTCCAGCATATTCCAGGAAAGCCTCTGGATTTAATGTCCAAAATGTTGAACACAAGTTTTATCATTCAGTTTAACATGAGTAAACCTGATACGCCCACACTGTCCCAGCTCACTGTCATGAGCGGCCTTTGTGGTCTTCCGGAGAGTACTCGCACATTATCTTCCTGAAGAAACCACCGTCATTGACGTCAGCATGTAGCCGTATAAAACCTCAATAAAGCAAGCAGGGTAGTATTTACAATGAAGCACTCAGGGACATTTATACTTCTATGTGTGCTGAACATTTGGACTTTAGGACAAGGCTGCAAAGATGGACAGACTAAGATAAATAAACAGTGCTGTGACAAGTGCCCCCCAGGTAAACAACTTATTGTATATTTCACCTTTTCAAATTAGAAACTGTTACCTATAAATCACTTAAACTGTGAAATTTTGGGGTGTAAAACTCTTGATAGTAACATATTCTTTTCATTTCTTTCTACAAAGGCACTTACATGACTGAATTTTGCTCTGGCACTAAACAAACCAAATGCTCCCCCTGTGAAAAGGGCTTTTACTCAGATAAACCCAATGTCTTTAACATGTGTGAAAAGTGCCAGTCATGCGAACAAGGTAATACTTGTAACAGATGTATTTAGCACTACGTGAAATAGAATAAAAAAAGAGTGGTTTGAATTTTTGTCTGTCTGCAGGTTATTCTGAGAACTGTACAGCAACCACAAGAGGAACCTGTTCTTGTAGATTTGGCTTCTTGTGCTCCAACAGCATCTGCTCACGTTGTGTGAAAAATCGATGTGAAATATGGGAACGATCTAAAAAGATAGGTGAGAATGGACAGAAACACAGTTCAGATTATGCTGTTACAATAGGATTGTACATAAACAGCTGCTGCTCTTTTTTGTGATTGTGGATGTCATCAGATAACAGGCAGTGTGTGTCAATGTAAATTATTGTGACCTACAAACAAGCTATTTTTAGAAATGTGGACTGAATGTGGCAAGAATAGAGGGAAAGATAACTGCTAATATGGATGTATTTTTCTATCTATGCAGAGAAACTGGGTTCACCTTTGTCAGATTATTCATATGAGTGCGAGCCGAAATGCCTCGGAGATCAATACTTTGATTTGAAAACGAATACCTGCGAACCACAGAAAAAGTAAGAACCTTTCAAATAAATTTGCTTTGACTCCCTTTTGTCTTATCAGTTTTAAATTTACTGACTTGATGTTTTTACCTAATTTTTACCTAATTTGTAATTATTACCTCATTTTACTCACTAGTTATTTAGTTTTTAGAGAAA
>JBAMIG010000003.1:16779264-16803447 GCA_037177335.1 Kiunga ballochi
ATATATATATATATATATATATATATCAAAATGGGACTACATTTTTAATGTGATATGTATAGTACACCACATGATGTGCTGTTTAAAAAGCTGAATATTAATCACTTTAAAAGAACCTTGGTGCTTAAATGTAAGCATAAATGTAATAAATTAATAAATAAATCATAAATATAATGATTAATATAATTAATATAACAGTTTTCTAAACTTACTGTAACTATTTATCCCCGTTTGGAGTAAAGAGATTTTCTGACTCGATAACGAATTTTAGAAAATAGACTGTTGCCTAAACTTTAATTTGCTTGCATATGTTATGTGCAGATTTTTCAGTTTGCTTGTAATGTCAGTGGAAATTCTTTTGATTAATAGGCTACTTATCTTTCTTTTTTTAAACTAAATAATGTGAAGTATATTCCTAAAATTATCACCACAGCTAGTACTGTTTTTTTTTTTTTTAAAAAAGCTGTATTTAGTGTGCTTACCTTTATTTTGAAAACATTAATGGTCTTTCTGACTTTATCCATTTACATGTAAATTTGACTAGCGTTCTGATTTCTTAACGTTCTTGTGGCCGTTTTCTATTGGTGCAGAGGACTGAATGCCACGAAACTGCGGAAAATTGATAGCAGTCTGGCCAATCAGCGAGAGAGTACGCCTCGCTTGCATATCGATGACACATGTAGAGCCAATCACATGTGAGCATCTGGGAAGGGCTCGTTTGTTGACAGGAAGTGTATTCCCTGTGCTTGTAGTTCGGCTTGACAAACGGTGGACCTCACATTTGGGCACCCACAGGAGGTATGTGGACGCGAATTATGCGTTTTAACATCGAGCTGGGGCAAATATGCAATGGAGGTCGATAGTAGTTGGTCTGGTCGTATTAAGACTCTCTCTCAGTTGTGTGCTGTGGTTAGCTTTCGGGCTAGGAACCAACGTTAGCTTGGGGTTCAACTTCCACCTTGGTTTTAATTTGCACAAATTAGACTTGCTTTTCAGAGAAGAAAAGGAATCCGACCCAATAGTTAACTCGTGGTCCCAACGAATATCGGGTCCTAAGTATGAAGAGACGGCGACCACCTGTGCTGGAGCGGACTCTCCCAGGAGATCTTACCTGAGCCTGTTCGATAGCAACAAGGACGAGTACGTCCGGAGATACAGCTCCTTCCCGGACACACTGAAAGTAAAAATGAAAGGGATGGCTAAAGAAATGTTCTATTTCGGATACGACAATTACATGAAGTATGCCTTTCCAGAGGACGAGCTGAATCCTATTGACTGTGAAGGGAGAGGTCCTGACGTGTTAAACCCGTGAGTAACCCTGAACTGACTACACCTGATACTGTCATGTACAGTACGCAGCGATGCTTAGACATCCTAACTTTACTTTGCTGACTGCGGTTGGATTTTTGTTGATTAAACTCTGTTTATTCAACTATTGGACTCTCTTGTAGTTCTGATCAGGGCAAGAGTCACATTTCTTTTGGCAGAACAGTAGATTCAGTGGATGATGATGAATAAGGGTCTAAAATCTGTACTTATTAATCGCAAAAAGATATTATTCAGTTTCCTGGTGAGTCACTTGAAGTCAGGGAACCTAGAAAAACAGATTATAGCCCCATCTGCATGTAATAAACATGCATATGTTAATTATTATAGTTTAAAAAGCTTTTTATGCAATTTTATAAAAAATTTATTCACTTTGCTTTTCTCTAAAGAGTAAATAGAAATAGCTTTTTAGACCAGAACAATAAAATGTTTAATATTAGCAAGAGTCTGGGAAGTGAAGAACATGATCACAAACCACAATATTAATCCAAATAGATTTTTTATTCTTGGCCTAATTTTATAGGCTGATTGTTGCAGTGGTATTGCTGAAACAAGCAAAAATAGAAGAATAAACAAATCAGCTTGCTATCAGATATTTCTGTATTTTATATAGCACTTTATATTAGTTTTTCTCTAGTTATGGTAGAATATTCTTAACCCTTCATGGCTGAATAGAAAGAGCCCTCTGTGTAGAAAACTTGAACCGTTTATTGATGCTGTCTAAAATAATGAATTTTTGCTGATATAGTAAATTGGATTCCTTTTATTCTACATGTGCAGAATAAGCCTTGTACATTACCATTACAGTCACTTTTTAAATGTGTATCACATTTAGTTTTCAGGTAAGAAACCCCCTATTTTCCCCTTTGAATAATAAACTGGATGAACAATATTTGGATTAAAATAAATAATAGAAAATGGCTTGAATAATGATTGATGGAAGTTTTACATAACTTTTTTTAGAAGTTAAAATTAGGTTGAGATGTGTTTACGGCCTTTTGTAGAGGAGAATAAAAGTTTTTTTTTTTAAACCTTCGCATTGTTGTTTGTTCTGTTTATTCGCAGTTTGAGTTCACCCTTATAGTCATGATTTAAAGTGTCTCTAGTTATTTCCAGGTCTTCTGCAGAAGCAGGACTTTGCATTTAGCTCTAAATGCTCGTCTTCATTAGGATGAGCTTTTTGTTTTCTCTTTGTTTTGTGTTTTATTTATTATTTATCTCCCATTTGTACCCAAAACCTCAGATTCTGTTTTTCTGCCTACATTTCAGGTCAAACATCAACATAAATGATGTCTTGGGAAATTATTCTCTCACACTCATCGACACCTTGGACACACTTCTGGTGAGCTTTTGGTCAATTCAGTTTATGTATTGTTTGTTCACGTTATGTTCAGCAGAGTTGAAATAAATTATTTTGAACAGAAGCAAAGTTAGAAATAGTTCATGTAGAAAGAGCAGAACTGATAACTATGCTTGGTAGCTTGTTAAATCTAAGTATGGGCTTTTTAAGTTACTTAACACATTTTCTTCTGATAAAAATAAATGAAATAATATATTTACAAACCATATATTTATAATAATCACTCCACTATATTTAGGATAATGACTGTTTACATGTCTTGTTCAATCTCAAAATCTCTCTGCATCAGTATCGGGTTATGTGACACTTAATTCACCAGAAAAATGGCAGTTAAGCCATTTCCTTTTCTCCGCGCTTGGCTGCAGCATTTCCAACCTTAAGCAAAACACAAAGGAAGTGTAAAAGAAACTGGGTTTTGCTCTGGTTAAACTGGCTGTTTCATCTCCCCAGGTGCTCGGCAACGTGACAGAGTTCCAGAGAGCTGTCAGACTGGTTATAGACACAGTCTCTTTTGACAAGGATTCAACTGTGCAGGTTTTTGAGGCAAACATCAGGTACAAGTGTTACTCAGGCTGCAGCACACCCTGTGGTAGATTCTGAAATATTAACATATTTTACATGATAAATGTTTTCCTTTTTAAATACTTGGTAATGCAGGTTACTGGGAAGCATTCTCAGCAGCATTTTATTCCAACATGGCAACCTTTAATACATCCAGCATCTTCAGAGGACTGTTTGTGCTATAACCTTAAATACATAGTTTTATTCCATTTTACATAATCAGACAACATTTAGACTTTTAGATAATTTGTCTTTTAAGGATCTTGGGAAGTCTTATCTCGGCGCACATTCTGTTGACCGACCAAAAGCATCCATTTGGCAAAGTTGGCTTTGAAGGTTATGATAATGAGCTGCTGCACTTGGCCCATGATTTGGCTGTCCGCTTGCTGCCGGCCTTTGAAAACACCAGTACAGGGATTCCATACCCCAGAGTAAGTGTAGACGAGAAACATTAAAAATTCTTTCTGTTCATCCATTTCTTTAAACCCCATTTCTCTCACCCATACAGTCAGCAGCTATGTATATGTGTGTCTTTAACACAGGTGAACCTGAAGACTGGCGTTCCTCCTGACAGCGTCAACGAGACCTGTACTGCAGGAGCTGGCTCCCTGCTGGTAGAGTTTGGGATTTTAAGCCGCTTGATTGGAGATTCGACATTTGAATGGGTTGCGAGACGAGCTGTCAGGGCTCTGTGGAATCTGAGAAGCAATGAAACTGGTCTATTAGGTTGGTGCTGTTTGGAAGCTGTGTGAAGGACTCTTCCTCTTTTTATTTACTTTTGCTCCTCCGTGTTTTATATGTTTAAACCTTATGATGTCCCTAACATTCAAACATTTAAGGAGCTTTTGTTTTTCTGTTTTTCTTCTATAGGAAATGTTGTTAATATCCAAACAGGCCAATGGATTGGCAAGCAAAGTGGTCTTGGAGCTGGAATGGACTCCTTTTATGAATACTTGCTTAAATCATACATTCTTTTTGGTGAAAAAGAGGACTACCACATGTTTCAAGCTGCTTACAAAAGTATACAAAACCACATGAGAAGAGGGTAAGCGTCGTACTTGAAGGGTTGGGAGTTTAGGTGTTATTTCTGTGATTTGAAACAAATCAGTGTAATTTATCAGAAAATGAGGAGCTGTTGGTTTATGTGTTGATGTCTTGGCTAGAGAATGTGGAAATCTCAGGCTTAAACGCCTGAGTTATCCAATGAGTTTTAATTCCACTATGGATCTCAGAGTTTTTGCAGATAAATCTTTGTAAACATATTGCAACTTTCAATTTTATATATGTAAATCTACTTTTATCTGTCAGAAAGGTATCACATATTATAAAGTCTGTTTTCTTTTATTCCCAGACGAGAGTCATGCAACGAAGGAGAGGGTGACCCACCTCTTTATGTTAATGTGAATATGTTTAGCGGTGAAATAATGAACACTTGGATCGACTCTCTTCAGGCCTTTTTTCCTGGACTGCAGGTTAGGATACTACCACTCGCATAGAAAACTTATGTAAAAGTTAAATTTTGTGTTGTTAAACTACACTGCTCTGTTTAATAGGTGCTGAATGGCGATGTAGATGATGCCATTTGCCTGCATGCTTTCTACTATGCCATCTGGAAGCGCTTTGGAGCATTGCCTGAGAGATATAACTGGCAGCTACAAGCACCCGATGTCCTCTTCTATCCTTTAAGACCAGAGCTTGTGGAGTCAACTTACCTCCTGTACCAGGTGACGGTGCTGACGTGTATCAATACAGTGTTATTGTTTAGCTCTAATTCAAATAGGCCTGAATTGAGTTGAACTCTGCGAGGACTTTATTGTAAATTGGCGCAGTTGGAGCAAACAGAGCTGAGTTTCATTTTCTTTTACAGGCAACCAAAAATCCATTTTATTTGCATGTTGGTATGGATATTCTTCAAAGCCTTGAGACAAATGCCAAAGTCAGGTATGATTAATTTTCTCAGATTTTTTAAAAAGTTTTTTTTTTTTTTTACTTTACACCGTCTGTACCGTTTCTTTGGACATGCATTGTAGATTTGTACCTACTTTGGACTGAGTCATACCATGTTGTTTGCAGATGTGGGTACGCCACTCTCCACCATGTGGTGGATAAATCCAAAGAGGATCGCATGGAGAGTTTTTTCCTCAGTGAAACCTGCAAATACCTTTATCTGGTAAGCAACAACCAGAGAATGACGGATATGGATGAGGGCAAAAGGATGGACTTAAAGTTCTTTTATTGCCAAATTAAATAATTTATTTTGCATGATAAATTTTAGTAAAACAATTGGCCACTAAAGAAAAACATTGTCCTGATCATATTGCATAAAAAAGAAAAAAACCTGCCAAATGACACACACACACACAAAAGGTAGGCAGGTCAATTTTTGAAAGTAAATATGAGCATGTACAGCCTGAAGCATTCAGATTGTTGTCTTTCACAATTTTCACACCTAATTGTGCAACTATTCTATGGAACATAATTTTAATTTGATACAAAATAACTATTTTAATGTGAACATGATAAAAACAAGCATTTGTTATCCTTTACATTTCAAAGACATTGTATATAATTGTATATAATATCTAGTGGTGAATAGACTGTTTAAAGAGCTGGATGCTCTTTGCTTGCTGAGGCTGGAAGAGAAATCAAATAATCAACAAATAAAAAAACTCGCTCTAGAAACGGTTTAATTTCTGGGCTTGAACAAGGATGCTGATGCTGGCTCCATGGAAGAGGAGCCAGTTTTAATGAGGGTTTAAAGGCCTCATCATAAGCTAACGATAACAAAACAATGAGTATTTACCATAATTGTAAATGTAAATCCATTTTTTAGTGTTTCCGGTTTGTCTGAATGATCCAGACTCGTTCAAAGTGAAATCTTATCTGTAGCTGTTGGATTTTTGATTGGTTTTCTTTTGCAGCTGTTTGATGAGGACAATCCACTTCACAGATCCGATAACAAGTACATCTTTACTACAGAGGGCCACGTTGTGCCTATAGAAAAACGCTTCAGGGAGAAACAATGGAGCCATTTGTTTCCATGCGAGGAAGGAGCCTTGACTGAAACTGAGCCGAACAACCAGCCACCCCTGAGCAACATCAGCAATGTGAGACCACCATTTTCTGTGAGCCCCAATTTCCTTTCCCCACTATTGTGGGAATGGTAAGAATCTCTTTTGGTTACAATTGTTCCCTATTTCTGTCTGCAGTGTAACAGGATTCCAGAGGAGCGTCGGTATGCTCTGCCATTAAAGAGCATGTACATGAGGCAGATCGATCATATGGTGGGACTTTTTTGATTAAAATGATTGGAAATTTAGCTTAAAAAAACACTTCAGTGCACCTCTCCAGCTGATCTCAGAAGAGACTCTTATCTATTCAACATCATCGTCCTGTTTGTTCTGCTGCTCTGGATTCAGACCAGAAACGGACACTAAGGAAGTCCTGAGAAGACTATTTGATTACATGCTAAATTCAGAACCTAGGGTGTTTTTTTTAATTTTATCTTCCATTTGGTGAGTGACCATGACATCAACAATGATGACAGCTCTGTGGGAGAATGAGGATTCGACTTCATTGAAGTTTTGAATGGTAACAAACTGAGATCGAGTAGTTTTTTAGATCAAGGGACTTATTTTTGTGGAACAAAGAAAAACGTGTGGTCGGGTCTGAGTGTGTTTTAATGTGAGTGTGTGTGTGTGTGTTTTTTTTATTACAGCTGGGCTGTGAATCATTATCTTTATGGGAACAGTGCCATTTATCCTCACAAATATAAAAACATAACCTATAAAAACACTTGCCTGAAAGAGAACAAACTCCTAACACAATGATCAGTGCCTCATAGCAGTGAATTTATTGAACTAGATTTGTGCTTTAAAGAAGGGCTGAATTGCAACCTGCCTTTTGGCTGTTCAATATTTTCTCCTAATGCTGATTAAACAATACTCATGAAAACAGAAGTGCTGATCTCACGAGCTCGTAGTAACTTGATATCGTACACAGGGCAAACAGCTGTCATGTCCTCATGTAAGAGTTTCAGGATGCTGCTTTTAAGTGCCTTCGTTTTGTCTCAGTATCTCTGGATGCCATACAGTGCATATTAGTTGTGAAGAATTGTTAAAAATGTTCTCAAAATTGCACAAAAATGTTGTTCCAGGACTATGAGTAGTATACTTATGATGAAAAACTCTGCTTAGACACGACAACCAAGCCATAAAATGTGTTTTGCTTGTTTTTAATGCTAGGTCATTTAATAAGTGGTCTTCTGTTTTTATTTTTTTATGATTTTTTTCCCCTTTAATGAAAATAAGTTGCCTCTCAATGTTTTTTTTTTAATGCACATACTTATTAATTGCCACGTGGTAATAACTCAGGGTTTAATAGATTGCAGAAATTAATTAAAGCTTTCATATGGAATAAAAATTTGTTGTAATGTTGCCTAGCATGTCTTAAGATAATCTTCAGTATTTATAATGCAAATGTTACACTTTGATTGTCTTAAGCTCAGTCAGCATTGAAATACTGTGAATATGTGTTGTTGGTCTGCACAGATTGAAAAAGTGTTTGGTTAATAATAAGACTCACTGGATGTCCATCTTCACTGTATGTTTACTGTATTGGGGCTTTAGTAAATTATGTCAATGTAGACACTATCTCTGCCTGTGGGAGATGATGTCTTCACTGTCTTCACTTCTTTCTATGTTTTGATTTCATCAGTCCATATAAGTGTCTTTCTGATGTATTGCTACTCTCACTTTGTATTCATAAGGTTGGAAAGTTTATATGCTCACTTTCTTTTTTGCTAGCAGATAAATGGCATTCTTGATTAACTTAAAGGGTTTGGGTAATAGATCCTACACAGCAGACAATGTTTTTTTGCTTTGAAAATGCTGATAATCGACTAATCTGTGAAGAATTTCACATTGTTGATCAATTATTTAGGACATTATGATATGTTGATGACTAAACAGTAAGGATAGCCTGAGGGGTTTGAGATCCATCTGAACATGTAATGAAAGAATGTACTGCATTTTAAGCAAACCCATCATGATAACGTGAGATTTGTTAGCAGAAATGCTGGAATTCGCTGTTTTCTGTTCAAACATTTACAAACACCAAAAACTTACTATCATATTATATACCATACCATATTAGTTTTTAAGAAGAAGCATGTGAACTTTGGGATTTAAATGTGTTTACAAATGTTTACTCAACCTCAAAGAACAAATAAATTATATTTAAGGGTTTCCATGGAAACAAGTTTTTGTATTAAATGATGTTTTGGGCAAAACTGTAATCACAAATTAATTTTGCAGTAGAGGAAGAACATGCTGGATTGAAAAGGACTGAGGACCGTGCACCAGCCAAAAAAGTAGTTCTTTTGTGTCTGAAAACTGGTGATCCACAGAGAAGAAGAGTTCAGAATTACTGATGATGACCTCTTTATTATTCATCTGATATTTTTCCATTTTAATTTTGCCTGCTTGTATCTTATTCTTGTATATACCACTAGGGGGTGCATTAAAATCTCCGACCACTGTAAGAGATTCCAAATTTTAGGAATCATAGACTGTATGTAGGTGGAAATCAAACTTTAACCCCTTATGGCTCAACGCATCATATTTGATACATATGGTTTCTGAGACATTTTGCATTACTTTAAGGCAGAAACTTTACTCAAAACCTTGTTGTTCACCACATGATACTGGTGTCTCTTTCCCTGGTGAATTTAAGAACGCAGAAGTTTACTCTCTAATTTTGATCATTACATTGTAATAAATAGTAAATATATGGTAAATAAGTTTTTTCAGATTTTGATTAGGGCCAAATAATGATTTCAGATTTATAAAATTGAATTCGTCTTCCCAGTTCCTTTTAAGTCAAAAGAACCTGCAGTATAATGTGAAATGAATAAATGAGAGATTATGAGCTGTACATTGCTGTGTTGCTTTTAATTATTGAAAAATGAAAAAAAGTGAATTTTCTACAGAAGCTTTAATATTAATGACAGTTTTCTGTGGTTACTGTACACGATCATTTGCTCAAAGGCTTTCAGACAGGCTTTTTCAGATCAAAGATCTACCACTTAATAAAATTACAGATCAACATGGTATCACCATAAATCAACTGTCCAATAGAAATCTGATTATTTATATACACAGGCCCTTTCAACTACTGCAAAAACATACATATACTAACACCTCCCTCAAGCGTTCAACTTGTGACCTTTGTTCATTGTTATAAACTGTTTTGGGTCTGTACATAAAAGCCGTTTCTAGTGACCAGTTCATTTTAATGTCTAACTGAGGCTGAAGTGCTTATGCAGGTGGTGAGGCCATCTTATTTGCTCTTTGGCTGTGTACTGACCGCTTACTGGAGCATTAGCTGGACATCTATTCACATTGATACATGTGAGAAGAAATCAGTTTATGCTGACAAAAGCTTTGGATGTCTTAACTACAGACTGCATGGCCCTCAAAAGACGAGTTCAAGAGACTCGAGAAAAGTTAGCTTGACTAAAAATTCAACTCATCTGAAATCTGAACAGGATTTTTTGACTTAGGAGCTGTCTTCTAGTCTGTGTTGACAAGAAGTCTTTGGTCAAAGCTACAGGTTAGTTTAGAACACAACAAATTGATTTATTTTAATTTGCTGGTTCGAAGGTGGTTCTTTGAGGGGACAATTTCCATCTTGAGTCCTCAGTTTGCGTTGAGGAGGGATTAGTGGAATGTGACGGCGCCCTGTAAGAATAAACACAGTCGCTGGTTAGATGGATCAGACTTTAAAATAACATCAGTTTAACTTCTAGTAGCTTATATCCTTGCTCACCTGTGGTTCTTTAGAAGAGACCACAATCTTTCAGGTTTTCTTTGATGATGATGTCGGTTACGGCATCGAACACAAACTTGACGTTCTCTGTGTCTGTGGCACAGGTCATGTGAGAGTAGATTTCTTTGATATCTCGGCGCATGTTCAGGTCCAGGAACTGGATTTTGATGTAGTTGCCAGCATCCTCATAAGTGTTGGGACCTCCATGAGACAACATTAAAACAGCATTACATTTTGACACCTTGTCATCGTTCTTTAAAATTTTCCTTGGATGTATCCATGGCGATGGTCTCACCATCATAGTCAGGGAAGCACATGCTGAGATGAGCTTTCTTGATCTTCTCAACGAACACATCTTTCTTGTTGAGAAAGAGTACGATGGAAGTGGTGGCAAAGTAGCGGTGGTTGCAGATACTGTTAAACAGATGCAGACTCTCGTGCATTCGATTCTGAAAGCAAAGTCCCGTTCAAAGTTCAGCGGGGACCATTTCAAGTTAAAAACACAACGAATGGAAAGCATAAAAAAGCTTTTCATACCACTTCGTCGTCCTCCACCAACACCATGTCATAGGCGCTCAAAGCAGCAATGAAGATGATACAAGTCACACCTTCGAAACAGTGAATCCACTTCTTCCTCTCTGACCTCTGGCCACCCACATCAAACATCCTGCACATGAATAGAAAAGTATGTATTTTTCTCAATGACATTGTGGGAACCATTCAATATTGTTTTTTTTTATTCAACTAAGAAATTGAACCCACCTGAAGTTGAGATCTTTGAAGGAGAACTGGGTCTCGATGATACCGGTGGTCTTCACTCTTGATCGCAGCACATCCTGCTCAGTGGGCACATAGCCTGGTTGAATCAGTCGCTCCAAGTCATTCAGGTAACTTAGGGGAAAATAAATTCTGTCAGGACCCACATGTAGCAAGAAATGTTTCAAATCCAGCTTGAGATTTCTTACTATCCAGCAGAGTCGTTGAGCTGGTACTCTGAAGCCCTGTCAAAGCATGCCTGGATACCAGAGTCCTTCCACAGACGCAAGATGATGTCTGACATTTCTTTGGGCATGGTGCCCTCCTCAATGGTGTCTGCCAGATGCATGAGTTTTCTGGCATCATCCTGTAAGGCCAGAAAGGGACAGTTGATATAGAGGTTTAGTCATCTGTTAGAAAACTGAGCTTAAATTATCCTTATGAACACTGGAAAATGACCTGCTGATCGGAGTGGCCATAATTAATGTTGAGTGTGTTCATGGCCTTCACAATGGCCATGATGGACTGCAGGGTGTTGCTGTAGATGATGGTGATGAACTCCAAACACTCTTCAAGTGAATAACCATCTTTGTGGATAATTCTGTTGAGAAAGGGATGGAGTTTACAGCCAGTTCATGTAGATATACAACCTTTTTTTTATATGGAAAGTCAAATATCTTACTTCATCTGTTTGACAATGGTGCTTTTGCCTGATTCCCCAGCACCTACATGACAGGAAAAAGCATTTCAGTTGTCCTCAATAAGCTTTCACTAAGCTTTTAAGTAACACTATTTTTGATTAGGCTTATTTTTTAAGTGATTTTTTCACGTTTGTAGGAAAGTTTCTATTTTATTAAAATTTGTTTTAATTGAAGTGTCTGAGTGGCTTGAGTTTATTACAGGAAATCTATATTATGAGACAGAGGATCCTAACAGGTTGTAATGCCTCTAATCTTTTTCCCTGATCCTGACCTACATTATTGGAGATAGTGATTCTAAGTATGAAACAATACGTAGAACAGCTTGTCGTGGTTATGGTCATATTTTTTCCATTTCAAATGGAAAAATCTTGTGCTTTGCAGGAAATATAAATGTGGGATTTTTCTTCATTTTGCAGGATAAAACCAAAATAAGA
The DNA here is from genome assembly GCA_037177335.1 of Kiunga ballochi. Taxonomy (NCBI): domain Eukaryota; kingdom Metazoa; phylum Chordata; class Actinopteri; order Atheriniformes; family Pseudomugilidae; genus Kiunga; species Kiunga ballochi. The sequence continues at coordinate 16,791,231 of JBAMIG010000003.1, forward strand.
CGTCAATAAAAAAAAACAAAAAACAAAAGATCAACAAAAACAGACAGGCTATGACAGATAGATGATTCATACATTTTTTCTGAAAACCAAATACATAAGATGCATCTAAGTTATGCTATTACTATTCTGTTTATGTTTGGTGCAGTATCATTGTCCTTCAGGGTTAAGCCCTTTGTGCCGGAGGACCTGTTGCATCAGGATTATCAGAGGATTGGCTTCTGTGATTATCAAAGTGTCTTACCACTTAAGATACACAAGTTCTCAAGCCTTTCTTGATTCATACATATTGCATTTTGATATCACTGTAAATTATTTAAAATTGTGCAAAACTACATCCATACATAGCAGTAGTTTCATGTTGGACAACATGATTCCATTTAAATATTAAAGGTGTTTTAATGATTAGAAAAAAAGTATGAGAAGAAAGTGGTTAAGTATGTTTTGTTTTCTTAAACCAAATTTCTGTAAACACATTAACAATGAGGTTTAGCATCTTTAGACCAATATTAATATAATAATCTATTTACATTTTTAAACAAGTGCAACATGATCAGATGATTAACTGTATTGCTAATGCATCTGGAACATTTTTGTTTTCTGGATCACTGAGCCAGCTTGTCTTTACCTAGCAGCAGCAGCTTGACAGTTCTTGCATCTTTGTCAGCATCCTCTTTCAGCCTCTTCTCCAGCTCTCTGGAGCGCTTCTCCTCAGCGCTAGCTCCGGCCCCCATCCTACTTTTTCCCGGCTTGGGCCCTTTTGCTCAAAAGCCAAATGTCAGGAAAAATAGAAGCAGGTCCTGGCTGCTCGCCTTCTACTGTCTAGTCAGTGCCTTCAACTACGCAGCTGGCACATCAACTGCCTGCAGCAAACACTGGAGAATGTTTGAGTATTTTCCCGTCTTAGGAAAGGATTTTGGGCACCCCCTGCCCACCTGACTAAGGTGACCAATGAAGTGCAAGGACAGGAGTGTTACAGGGCAGAGGTGCGAAGAGAAGCCGACATACATCAGTGCAGGAGTGCTCTAACCTTTAGGGGACTTTGCTGTGCTCAGCGGAAGATGAACATCGGCTCAAGTACTTATCTCTATGCTGGTCTTAGGTGCCTTTTAAAAGAGAAGCAAGCAAAGCTAAATAGTTTGGTTCTGGGTATTTTACATAGTATAGATCATGGTCATCCAAACTAAATCAACAAATTCTGGGAATGACGATGACCTTCTATGCTTTCTTTCTGCAAAAAGCTGACTATATCTTTAGATTTTGTTTTATAAACAATGTACTGTGCATTCATTTTGACTCCACTAAACACACTGTTATAATCAACTTGCAGTGTTAGTGGTAGACATAACCAAGATCCTGAAACAATGGGCCCAAATGTAAAAGATAAAAACAATTACATGCCAACATTTCTCATTGGATAGTACACACTGAAAGGTGAGTTCTGAAGTACTTAAAGAGCTTTGTGGTTTCACCAGACAGATCTCATTGACCTCAATCTGTGGCTGGTTAAGGATCCTAATCTACTCACTTTCAATTATGTGTGCAAGAACGTTCAGCATGTGCTCATGTGTGAGAGAAATATTTCCCAAATATTTTCTACTGATTCCTCTACACCTGTTTTCACTTTATCTGCATTTTTTATTTTTAAAATCCCTTTTCAGGAAAGTGTCATGAAAACTAAAGTATCTATGTAAACTTTACCATCCTTGTTTAGGAAGTTGATAGTAATGAGTCACTGATGTGAATGAATGCATTGCTGCAGATGAGTGAGACAAATAGTTTTAGTCACCTACTGTGTTTGTTTATGTCATTTGAGCCACTTGTTTCTATGACTTCATGTATTTATAGTTGAAATTATTTCTGAGGGAATTATATATTTTGCACTTCTATTGAGAAGGAGGACAAACATAAATACAAGTAACCACCAAATTCTACAACTTAGAGTTGCATGAAAACAATACAAACAAGTCAGTCTTGAAGTCCTTGCACAAGTAGTTCAGACACATTGGTTTATACTAACACTATCAATACTTCTGGTGAGGTGTCCACATTGTCATTTAACAGTGATGCATCTTTACTTGCTGTTTATTCTGGACTGGATCAATCTTTTAGGAGACATATTTTTCCACCATTGTAGTTAGGTAACACAAGTTTATGTGAATTAACACCATACAGTGCAACTAAACGTTTAATAACAAATTAGACTGATGGAGATAATTAGAAACTCTTGTAGGTCATGATAACAGACACAAAATTTAGATACATTTATTCAAAATAATGACACTTTCCATGTCATTATTAAATGGAGTGATAATCAGTTACAGAAATGTATTGATCATTCTGAAATTTCTGCTGTCACCATATCGCAATTAGGTAAATATAGATTGCAACTTGTTCAATTAATTTATGTGCGTTAAGCTATTGGATTGTTAAATATTCCATCCATCCATTAACTACCGCTGTATCCCTAACGGGGTCGCGGGGGGGCTGGAGCCCATCCCAGCAGCCAACGGGCGAGAGGCGGGGTACACCCTGGATGGGACGCCAGTCCATCACAGGGCCAACACACAGAGACGAACAACCATGCACGCACACTTGTTAAATATTCCTCAATCAGAATTTAATTAAAAATATTAAATACCCACCCCTCTTTTTTTAACTCAAAACATATGAAGACTTTTTATATTGAACTTTGACCTATAAGTCTACATAATGTAAACAAACATGGCCAAATGATAAGTTCTTCCATCAAACACTAAAGCCTGTAGCACAGCATATAAGTGCACTAATGCAGATGTGTCAAAGGCAGTTATTTATATTGTGGTCAGGAAGTGAACAACAATATTATATTGAGTGAAACATTTTCTATTTTCATCTTGATTGTTTTGTAATGTAATCATGGTTTTTATGAGCTGAGTCTGAATTACTGTACATCTACTATCACTGCATTTCCTACAATCTACATACAGGTTTTCATTATAAAATTGCAGATATTTCTTAAGAGTATTTTGCTATTGGTATTTGGTTCTGTTTCATCCCTTTAAAGACTGTTCTTTATGATATTCGTGTGGTTTTTGCAACAACCGTCCTTAATCTAATCCCACACACATTTCTGATGTAATAAAACAACCTTTCAGGCAAACAAAAGAAAACAGATAGTATTATAAAATATAGAGCTTTAATTTATTAGTTAGCAACATTGATGAGGAAGAAAAGATCATTTATACAAGTCATTACATTAACACCAACTGTGCATATCATACATTGCCTTAACCTGCTAAATGGAGAAAAACTGATGGATGTGACTTGCATGCCATCTTGTTTTCAAATTTCTTTTTCAAATCACAAACCTTCAGCTTTCCCCTCATAAAAAAGATCCATATTCCCACAAGAAGAGAGACATTCATTGACATCCACAGCAACATTGTATTTTGACGAGTACCACATACATACACTGTACATGCCATGCACATTGAAAATCCACCTTCTGAAGATTGTGTCTTAGTCTGGTGGTGATGATTTTGTTAGTGGTCAAACCTGTGACATTTTATTGTGCAGAACTTCCTCAGTTTAATAGTTTTGCATGAATTTTGTGGCACCAACAACGCTGCAGAAGGATTTCTGTAAATAAAAAGATGTTCTGTTAATCGGTGACACGGTAAGGACAGCACCATTCCTCATTTCCAAGCATGGTAAATCTGCACATTTGTGTAGTTAGATTACACAGTTAGTTTTCACCAATATTTACATGAAAATGATAGGAATGCAAAAAAAAAGAATTAAAGAAACTGTATTTTATGGACATATGTAATGTGCAGCAGATACATAACAAAGATTTAATATTAAATTGATTAAAATCACCAATTTGGCAACGGAAGGTGCTTTGTCTAATATAATTTTTTTAACTCACAAACCGCCACAAACTCACATATAGCTGCCTGCTGGAACATCTCATCTCCGCAGAGAGAAATATGAAGGCAATGTTATGTTTTCTAGCTTTTGTGTCATCAAAAGAACATTTTCCCTCAAATAACAGCTTATCACACAGATCACGTTTGTTAAGAACACAACATTGAGATGTGATATTCACATACAGTATCAACAAAACAAACACTTGGCAGCAACTGATTATGGAAGAATATGAACGAGCGATGCAAGGTCTTCCCTTCAGCCTGGCTGGACCACATCATGGATAGAAAGACATCTTCCCTCCCTCTGAGAGCCTTTCAGTCACATACGCCGGTAAGTCTGAGACGTGCTCCCATAGCTTAAGCCTGTGGGCATTCCAGCTTTCCTCAGGTTGTTTCTTATCTTTCTGCTTATATTTTGCACTAGAAGACTAACTTTTTTGTATGGTAGTCCTGGTGAAAACATTTATGGATGTTTGAAAAAGATGAAAACTTCCAGACTTGAGCTTAGTGAATACTGCCAGCAGTCAGATGATCCAACATGGTTGCCATAGACAGTTATGTTCATCGGGCCTAGTCCATGCGGGGATGCTCTCAAAGTCCTGGGCTTTTGTTACTGTTTAAAAAACACCAAACATAAAGATCTTCTCAACATAATAACACACTGTAATAAACAATAACACTAACAATAATATTATAACAACAATATTTGCACAGATTTATCTATTCACAAAAACAGGTTTGCTAGATAGATACAAAGAATTACTTTTTACAACCTACAATAAATATTGTGTATTTTTTCCCAACAGTTACATATAAACTGATGCTTTCTGTTGCAGAGTCTGTTGTCCTTTATGATAATCTATCATTTGACTGGAGTCATTCTCCTAAAGGGAGGGTAGTAGCATTTGGAAGGTTGTGTGAAAAGGTAGACAAGGGTGATGTCTGGACATGACAGGTTGCGCATTGAGCTCCTCATGTCTCTGCTGGAGTAGTCTGCTCATCGTGATGCCGACGGTTTCGAGGCTTCTTCTGTTCTTTAAGCTCCTTCATGCTTTTGGCTTTGCTGTCCCCGAGGCTGCCGTCGCCATGCTGCCAGTAATCCTGGCAGTACTGGTTGATTAGCCCCATCTCAGGCTGACTAAGGATGGTTATCAGGTCCTTATACTGACCGGCGCTTGGAGTCAAGGCACTGGATTGAAGTGGAGGAAGGGCTGGGCTGCCCGTCTCCACCAACACATTGTTGACTGTGCGACTGGAGAGCACCACAAGCTGCAGTTTCACCAGAGTGTGCTTGAAGTTCTTCTCTGTGGATGTGCACTGGTAGATACCATTGTCTGAGGACTGTAGAGAGCGGATAAGAAGGCCTTGATCTGTTTTCAGGATGCGGCCCTCTGAGCGAATCTGAAGCGGAAAAGAATTTTCTTTCAATCATTTTTACAACTTGGATATAAGTTTATGCTCCAGAATGTGGCTTTAGGTGTGCCTGTAATGTTTGTGTTAAGTCTTGTACACAGATGTGTTATCATGTAGGTGAATCATGACATTAACTAACACTGAAGCCTCGGTGTGTTACTGGATACTAAAGGTTGAACTGATTTAAATGACATTTACTTGCACATACAGGGACACATGATTAATCTTGGGACTCTTGAGATGATAAATAGGTCAGAAAATAACTAAAAAGCCTGTCTTTATTTTTGTTTTTTATTGATCTATTTTTTAATTAATATTTATTTTATTTTAATTTTAGTGAAATTTTCAATTGTAAAAAATGTCCTCATACTGAAACTAAGTAATTATGTCAACTAAATGCATTACAGAATATTAGAGTAGAAGCAAAAGCAATACTGAAGTACAAATATTTCAACATAGGATTTAACTACAAGAATTGAGCAAAATTATAAAGTTTATTTTATTCCCTTGATTTAAATACTTTCCAGTCACAAGGATGCTCACCTCCTTCCTCCTATCACTGTTTTCCTTTTGAAGATGCCACTTGAGAGACACATGAGGGGATCGGGCCTGGCACTCCAAGAATGTAGTACTTCCCTCCACTCCATACTGAACTGTTTCAAGTGTATTCTTATTGCCTGGAAAGCAATATATGAAACATATTTGTACTTTCACCTTTGCAAAAACACGGACTGATCTGTGGTCTTGTTCCAAAATGATACTCACTGTTAGAGTTAAAACCTCGGCACTGGCGTATCGGGTTTCCATATTTTACATCCTGTCGACGGCTTCGTCTAGAGGGGTTGAATCAACAGCCAAAAATAAAATGTATAATTTCAACTTATTTAGTTTAAAATCATTACTAACTTAATACATTTACAGAAATGCTAAGATCATGCCCAAGCCTCTGTGCAGTGTGGAAACTCACCTCTTAGGTGAAGCAGAATATCTGGAGCAGGATTTTCCATCCCAGGCGCAGTATGGATCCCGAGCCAGACAGCAGTCAGCACAGGCCTCCCCATACACATCACAGCGGTGGAGAGCCAAGTGGGTCACACCCAAGACAGATCCAACATATAGTTGTTGCTATAAAAACATTTTAAAAAAGAGGCTAATTAAGTAAGTTGTATCAGATAAAAACATTTGTAGTTATCAAAAACATTACTGAGCTGATTACAATATTCAAGAGATCAGATTAGGCAAACTTGCACAGTGACACATTTACTGAAGCATCGACATCATTGCAGCCACTCACTGCATACTCATGCAAACTAAGACCTTTTTCTAACCCATTCCATATCTGAACTACAAGGATTTCAACTCTTAAATGTTCACCCCGTACTATTATGGTCTCCAAAAACAGCCTATTGCCTACACTGCACTTTACAAAACACATGTGCCAACTGCAACATTACATTATTACTGAATACTGACTTATTTTATCAGGAGATTTAATAATATTAACTTTCCATTTGTATTTGGGATGTATTATGTGATTTAATGACAGTGTGAATGATGTTTGAGAAGTCTGCGTGTTACTATTCCTGATAAACTATTCTCTGAAATCCTTTTCAGAGTAACTTACTCGTTTTGATGAAATCTTCATGGTGGTAATTGGGGTGGGAACCTGCAGTGTCACAGTTAACAACGTTACATGAACAGGTAATTATGACAGTGTTATAGTCTTCTTTCATAGATAACCTCATTATAGAATGATTAGACTGCAAGACTTACCTTGAATACCTCCACCTCCTCTAATACCAGCTCCTCTGTCTGCAAGTCATCTCTGGGCAGGACAATGACTTTCTGAACTGTTCCTCGATCTGAAATAGTAATAATAACAGTAAAAATAACAGTTTTACCTCTGTATCATGATATTTTTAGTTTTAAAAAATAGTCAATGCTTCTTCTAGAGTCTACCATTAAAACCTTGATAAATCCTGCCATTTTGTAAACTCAAAAGACGGATTGTGGAAATGGAAATGCCTAAAAGCACTGACCTGTGCCCAGGAAAAGCACTTCATAGCTGCCATCAGCAGCTCTCACTTGGTCAACAGCAATCGTGGTAAACTCGTAGTCCACGTTGGTCCTGACCACCAGGGGGCGCTTGTGCACTGGGTATATAGCATTAAACATGGTGGGGTGATTTCTCATGAAGTTGATAACCTCATCTGGATAGTCTTTTGTAGATTTCATGTTGGGGGTGAACGTGCCTCCAGGACACTGCAAGCAGATTAAAAAAAATTATAAAAAGAAGTCAAAATATCCCTGTACCAATCTTCATCACTTGTGGTTAAAATATGTATTTCAGTATTTTTAAACACACCGTGCCAGGTCGAGGATAGGGGATCTTCCCAGTGTATGCCACCCATTGGTAGTTTGGCCCTTCTTTGTGGGCAAAGGGTCCATTGAAGACCATACGGATGTCTGCCATGGAGTAAACGCACACTGCTGAGCCTTTAAATACGGATCTAGAGGAGGGCATGTTAAAAATAGAACAACACAGAAGCATTAGCCAGAATGCTGGTTGTCTTATTCCCTGAGATAATGACTGTGAAGCGACTCTGAGAAGTGGGAAGGAAGTCAGATTCACGTCTGCCTCTTACTGGAACACGCTAAAACATTATGACATACAAATGCAAACTCAAACTTGTTAAAGTTGAGTCAAGCTGTCTGACACACTTCCGTACAAACACCCACATATAAGCAGAGAATCACCACAGTTCAGGGCTCTTTTTGGCGGTGTGGTGGGTGTAGTATATTTGTTCCTCCTGTCATGGGCCCCTATCATTAACACCACATGCGCTTTTATCAAAATATGTCTGATTCCTACGGTGAGGATGGAGACAATACCTGTATTTCATTCCTAAATACATTAATCATGGCATGTTTATTATGTGTCTGTGCACACCTATTTACACTTGTGTGCCAAAAGAATCTCAGTTTGCATGTCTTGAATATGAATGCAAAGTGCTGAATGACAACTTGCTATCAAACCTGAGTAACTCTGAGATCCTATAGGCTTCATCAGCCTGTCTCTCTAGGCTGCACATTCACTTTCTGTCTTGTCTTTGTAGCCCGAGTGTGACAGGCCATACAGCATTTCAACATAGAAAATGTAGAAACCTTCAAGCTGAGTGAAAACGAGAAGCCAAAATACACCACACATCCAAACTGAGGTCGGAGAGTTTGAGAAAGTCATTACTCACTCACCCTGAAACCGAAAAGACTCCATAGATGACGGGATTCTTGGTGTCTTGAGTTGGCTGGATGTATACATCTCCTAATAGATAATGACAAAATTAGAAGTAGTTATAAGCTATGAACAAAAAGAAACAACATTTTTGTAAATATTTATTCACACAAAGGATTCTAGTAGTTTTGTGCCTTTCTGGATTTGACCGTTTTATCTCTTAAATTCAGATGTTGTTGGGGAGAAAGCTTTCTTCCATAGAAAACAACAAAAAATATCACTTTTCATTAAATTATCCAAAAAGTATTATGTTTGTTCTACCTCAGTGTAATCCTAATTGTGACAAATGGAGACAATTTTTTCTTCAAGGAGTTAAGAGCAAGCTCTCCATGAGCTGTGGTTACCAGAGCTTCAATAAGATCCTGAATATCAACTCCTCTAAAGCTGAAACTACAGTATCGGAGTCTCAGCAGGGAATTGAAGTGAAATAGAGATGTCTGGTGAAACATGGCTTTAATAAGAGCCATATGCATCCAGTGACTATGGGACTGAGGGAATGGTGAACCCTAACTATCCTCTGATGGCTTTGTGAGAGAAATGTGTAAGGAAAAACAATATGGAGGAAAAGTGATATAAATTTAAAGTAGACAGGCTGAGTACACACAGGTCCGGTTAATGTTTCAGATCAATGGGAAACTAGTAAAAGGAGCCTGGATCACTTGTTTAAAAAGGCCTTGACCAGTAAAGGCAAATAATTACCTGTAATCAAGTCTTTAGAAAGCCCCATTACAAGGAACAAGCATCGAATCGGATCCGCTCTTTTATTTAACCATAGATCTTTTTATAATTACTCATGAAGCTGAAAGTAAGGTGTTAATCTGACACAACAACAAGATGTAGAGCTGAAGCTCTGATTTTTCTTTCAAGTATTGCCTGAATGAGCTTCACAAGCAACAAAGCACAATTATCTGCAGTACTGAAGGTGAAATATAATAGCGCTCAACTCAAACCGTGTCCCTCTGGCTTTAACTATACAAGCATCAGATAAACAGAAGAAAGCACAACTTCACACAACTTACATAAAACATCATTTCTGACTCTGCAAAGTTTCAGAATAAACAACCTCCCATTTGATCATAAGTTTGGAGTCATTTCTGAAAAGAAAAGAAATCTCTACTTGTGCCAAGGTATGAAAATGACAGGTAATGGCTGCTGAGTAAAGTAAAATTAACTTTTGGCAAATAAGTAAAAATTCATAACCCATCTGACGCCAGTTTGACAGACCTCCTGGCTATAAAACGAGAAAAAAAGAAATAAATCAGCAGAGAACTGGAACAAGTTTCATCATTTTGACTTTTTGATGTGTCATTCCAGACCGAGTCTTTCCGGCTTTCTCACTATGTTATTTGAAGAAGAACATTTCAGTTTGCTATGAGCATAGCAATGCAATGAATTGGGGTAAATGTGAAATTAAATAAAGAATGTGAATCGTGCAATCAGTAAATAGTCACGGGGGTGGGGGACCTCGTCTTGTCCCTAATGCTAACAGATGTGCATCTAAATTTGTTTTTTTGAAATGGAATAGTTGAAAACCATTACAGAGGAGAGAAAAAAAACCTAACAAAGCATTTAGAAACAAGAAAAACATCTGGTTTCTTTATGGGGAGGAACAAAGTTTGTATATGTGTAGCGTACAGGCACATAAAAAACAACTGAAACAATGTTTTAGTCCATAATTACATTGAAGAAAGGCAGTAAAGCTTCAAACCCCATAAACTTATCCTTGTTTTTGTCTGGTAGACTTTTTCATTACTTTTACATTTGTGCATTACTCTGTCTTTTTGTTACAGTTTTATCTTTCCAAAACACTAAACTTCTTCTCGTTTGTTCGCATTGCCATCTGAATCTACTTTAGTCTTTCCCTCGAGTCCTCATCCAGCTAGTCCGATGCTTCTGCTGGGCTTCATCCCGGAGACGAGCTACATTTCCACCAGACTGCCTGTGGTTTGTGGGAAGAATGACCACAGTGCTGTGGGATGTTTTATTGCACCTCAGAACTCGCAATGACCTCAGTACGAGTGCTCATCTACACTGAGGCTATAACGGACTGTGGAGAGACTATGAAAAGTACAGCAACACTGACAGACGAGTGCCTCTCTGTCGTAGCTCTGCGATCTCTTCATGCATTAGCATTTGCAAAACTGATTCTACAAATTCAGATCACAGCTGTGTTAAATGGAAAGTTGCTGTTCAGGTATGACTTGTTCATTTAGACAGTTTAAACCATGTTTTAAACAAAAAAAAAAAAACAACTACTTGCTTGTGTTGCAAAGTGCATGTTGCATAATTATAAAGGAGGTCAAATAGCTCCTACTGGCAACATCAAATAGCACAAGGCACATCACACAACTGTCTTTGTATGGTGGAGCGTGTTATGTTTAATAAATATAACTTTAGTCATATTTGCAGAAACGGTCTCTATGCAATGTCTAAAACAGATAATATTTCCAGTGCAATTTGTTTAAATCAGCCAAACTTGTCTGAAAGCTTTTAACAGAAATAGTATTTGGTGTCCATCCCTGCCATTTGTATTGCTCCCATTGCTGCTAGTTTGGACCATACAACAGAAAGTCATCCACCCTCTTCTCCCAGTAATCAAATTGAAAGTTTCAAAGGTATATCCCAATCTATTTTTATGATTGGTCAGCTGACCTTATATAGTCTGTTAAAACAGTTGTGGCACGCTTGAAAACTTATATGAAAATGACTGACAGGGCTGATAAATCTTATGATTGAAGACACCCAAGTAACTCAGATTCCTCTCTGTTTGCACAAAAGCTGCATTAGATCCTTTTTTCAGAGCTCAACACGTTTCCCATATTCCCCTGCTCCATCTACTACACATAATGCAGATAAATGGGTCAGCTGGACAGTCCATCATTTAACTCATTAATGATCCATTCATCAATTGAGTGTGCTGGTGCAATAAATCCTGTAAAATATAAAGAACTGGGAAACACTTTGCAACACTATTTTACTCATCAGATTTTAACAAAGTCCTTTATTTGGAGAAATGTTAATGAAACTGAATGGATCCAGGCATCCCTTTGTCCTCTGAGCAGAAACAACAAAGAAAAATGCAGGTCAAGTGTCAAGTAGGCTTCATGGTTTTGCTTTTAGCAGCAACCAGTCACTCTACTCGGATTAGTGTGATTATTTTGAAGTCTCTTTCAGATTCAGTTCATTTTAAAAGTGAACAAATTTAAACCAGATAAATCATCATATGGATTATATGGATTATATTAAAGTGCCAACATCAGATTTTTATGGCTTGGACAAAGAGATTTCTGTTGACAAAACTGCCCTATAAAAAAGTTTATAATTTGCTTTTGTTTCTCTAAGATTTATCAAAAGGCACCAAACAATGATGTTAAAAAAAACTAACAAAAAACCTCTATTAGGATGGCACGCTCACTATCAAATACAAAATATGAAGATGATGATGCTGGGCGTAACCCATAATTAATGTGAGATGATAAGGAGTAACACTTTTTACAATAAAATTAAGTGTTTCCACAGTAACCAGTTTATTCTTTCTCTTTTTACATTTCACCTATTTTAAGACAATATTTTTAATAAACCTATGCATGTCTTCAAAATAAAC